>BLSH010341846.1:856933-870101 GCA_018402905.1 Glandirana rugosa | reverse complement strand
ACATGATCATCACCGTCGCTAGACGTTTAAAATAGTCCTGACAATATAACGTCGACTGTACAGCCTGTAAAAACTGTGAAAAAACCCTGGTTACTGTAAATATGTCACTAGTATTTAAATTGGTGTAGTCATGGCCCGTGCTTTTGGGGGAAGGACAGGTCCGGTAAAAGTCGAAAGTCGCGATAGTGTAAAACTTACTGTTAATGAGTCAGTACGTCGTGACATGGGTTTACTTTAAACGCCGGAAAAAAAGTGTGTTTATCTCGAAAGAAAACGTAACATTGCCTGGATCCAGCGATGCAATCCCGAGTGTGGCTCGGGGTTACCGTTCTTGGTGCTGAAAATCCACCCCGAGCCACACTCGGGAATACCGCTAGGAAGGTTAAATACCACCAAAAGAAAGCTCTATTTGTGTGAAAAAAAGGCCGCAAATTTCATTTGGGTACAGTGCTGCATGACTGAGTAATTGTCATTCAAAATGTGATAGCGCTGAAAGCTGAAAATGGCCTGGACAGGAAGGGGGTTTTCGTGCCCGGTACTGATGTGGTTAAATTTATGATCACTGTATAAATGTCATTGGTCCCAAAAAAGTGTCAAAAATGTCCGACATGTCAGCTGCAATATAACAGTCCTGATAAAATTTGCAGATCGCTGCCACTACTAGTACAAAAAAAAAAATTGTAAAAACTCCAGAAATTAATTCTCATGGTTTGTAAATGTGGCAAACCAATCACTAAACGCTGATTGCGATTTTTTTTTGCCAAAAAATATGAGGAAGAATATAAATCGACCAAAACCGATGAATACGGTTGTTTTGTTTTTTTGGATATGTATTTTAGCAAAAAAGTAAGAAATATTGTTTTTTTTGGAAAATTGTCGCTCTTTTTTTGTTTATATTGGTGATCACAAATACCACCAAAAGAAAGCTTTATTTGTGGGGGAAAAAGAGGATGCAAATTCTGTTCGGGTACAATGTCGCACGACCGCGCAATTGTCAGTTAAAGCAGCGCAGTGCCGAATCGCAAAAAAGTTTTCTGGGAAATCCTTCTGTGGTTAATCATCCCCCTTTAAGCCACGCCTACTGTTACATGCAACCCAACCATGACCATTGTTTGCCATGGAGTGCAATGCACACCTCAAGATTTCCTATTTTGACTCCATCCCAAGGTTCCCCAGGCCCTTCATAATCCTATTCATGCTCATAATTTGTCTTGCTGTTTTGATTTTTCATTGTAAGGCCCAGCAGATACGTTGTTACAGGCATTCATTGTATTTACATACTGTTTATATGCTTTAAATTACTTCATTGTGACAGCAGGCAGGGGCATCTTCTCCCAGTACCCACTGGGACAATTTAAAAACAGTGAGGCTTTGTGGGGCTTCTCCCAAACAGCCGAATCATTCAATCATTCACAGAGTTCTGTGAATAAATGAACTACAAGTACCATCTTCCATTGCAGCAGACAGCTCACTGTTCTCAATGAACTGTGAGGGCGCTGATGAGCGCTCTCATAGTTCATGGATTCTTCCCTCTCTCCTGTAACTGGCTGGTCCTACAGGAGGTACGGGCAGGCAGCTATACTCAGAGTCTGCAGGAGCCTGGGATTTTACCCATGATCTGCTTATTGCAGGTGCAATGTTTTAAGGCACCTAATAAAAAAAAAAAAACAGTAAATGCACATTTTTTACCTGCCTAAAACAGTGTGCATTTTTATTTTTTAACCACTTCAGCACCAGAAGGATTTCCCAGTTTAGGACCAGAGCACTTTTTGCGATTCAGCACTGCATCGCTTTAACTGACAATTGCGGGGTGGTGTGACATTGTACCCAAACAAAATTTGCGTTGTTTTTTTTCCCCACAAATATTCTTTTGGTGGCATTTGATCACCTCTGCTTCATTTCTCATCACCGCTATAAACAAAAAAAAGAGCGACAATTTTGCAAAAAAAACAATTTCTTACTTTTTGCTAAAATACAAATCCAAAAAAAATATATAAAAAAACAGTTTTGGCTGATTTATATTCTTCCTCATATTTTTGGTGAAAAAAAATCACAATCGGCGTTTATTGAGTGGTTTGCGCAGAAGTTGCCACGTTTACGAATGATGAGAATTCATTTATGGGGTTTTTTTTTTTAGATTTTACTAGTAATGGCGGCGATCTGTGATTTTCAGCGGTACTGTGATATTGCGGCGGACATGTTAGACCATTTTGACACTTTTTTGGGACCATTGGCATTTATACAGTGATCAGTGCTATGCAAAAACATTGATTACTGTAGAAATGTCATTGGCAGTAAAGGAGTTAACCTGGAGGGGGGCTCTAAGGGTTAACTGTGTTCCCTCAGCGTGTTCTAACTGTATGGAGGCTGGGCTGGCAGGGGGAGGGGACTGATCGCAGCTTTCATATACAGGAAGCCTGTCATCACATCCCTTCCCCCTCTGTCAGAACGGAGATCCGTGTTTACATACTGTGGGGGGCCATCGCGGGTAGCCGGTGGAGATCGAGTCCACCCTACCCGCTCCCTGGTCCCCCCGGAAAACAGTGAGTGTGAGCCTCCGGCGGCGCATGCACGCTCACAATACTCGTTCTCGTGGCCGCCGCCAGGTGACAGCGTTTCGTGATAACAAACCACTTTGCCGTCGTCAAGCCACGGCGGGCGGCAAGTGGTTTAAGTGAACACTTCCTTTAAATAGCAATTCTTTTAGTTTCTAATAGGAGTTCTGTCCTATTTCAGATTGACAGTAGAAAATGTACTCTGTCAGAAAATTTTCAATGTTTTGTCATTAAAAAAATCTTGGGGGCTTGGAACTCTGATTTCAACATCTTTTTCATCTGTAAATGCAGAGCGGAAAAAAAAAAATTTGAATACATCTGCCTTTTTCCTTGTCAGCTGTGAGCAGCTTCCCGTGTTCATCTGTTATGTCTTTCATAACCTTTTTATTATTGATATATTTGCAAAAAAATGTTATGATTTTTTTTACTTGCGGTAGCAATGTGTTTCTCATGTTCTATTTTAGCCACCCTGATTGCTCCCTCACATTTCTTATTGCATTCCTTGTAAATCTGGAATGTCAGGAGCATCCCTTCTACTTTGTACTTTTTAAAGGCCTGTTTTTTTATCATTTATTTGTTTTTTTAGCTACATAGGTTTTAATTTTGTCATTTTATGCGTGTTACCCAATAGAATACAATGACAAATGCACTCAATTCATCTTTAAGCGCTCCCAGTTACCTTGTGTGCCCTTTTTTTGCAAATATTTGATTGTTGCAAATACTTGCAAATATAAGATTGTTACTTTCATACAGCAGACGATGTACCCAGCATTATTCCTAAATAAATGGTGCAAGCCACAGATATAGAATAGCTTGGATGTATTTTGCTTTTGAAACTGATTGGTGTTTAAAACAGACCTATATTTAGCCAACACACCCTCTTACCAAATCACATTCCTCAAATCAATAGTTGTTACAAGAAGCCCTAAAATACTTGTTAGGGATTCAGATTCCTAGAGCAGCCAGTCAAGTGACTGAATGCTGGCCATCCATGTGAAACAGCTTAGGAGACCAACATTTTGGCAGAGTTGGTTGAGTAGGAGTGTAGTTATTTTGGTGAGATTAGCCACAGTGGCAAACTAAAGTTGCATTTGTATTTCAATACAAGTAAATAGTTTAGGCCGTTTTTCAACATCTATTAACTTATGGTTATATGGACAGGAAGTCCAAAGTAATATGTAAATTAAAGTCAGAAGTTGTTTTATGTTGTAGCACACAACTACCAGTCAGGAACCATTTTTTATTTCTGAATGCCATAAAATCAGGAAAAATAATAAACAAATTTGGTAGATTTTAGTTATTGCACTTTGTACATCATCTGTATTTTTTTACAATGCAATTGCATTTAAAACATAGTGGTCGTCAGTATAGAAAATACTTTCAAGCACTGCCTTGTTTGAATCATTGATTTAGATTACCATTTTTTCACCTTGTAAGTTAATTTATGAGTATTTTATTTATACTAACTAAAAATAATACAGATAGACAGTCTGTGCTAATTGTTTCTTTTAATAATATCAAGTTCCATCTAAAAGGCAAGACCCATACTCGGCACCTATAGCTTCAAATTTGCAAAAAGTGTTAACAAGTGTACAAAATGTACAGTTCACGGATTATCTTCTCCTTTGGTGAATTTTAATGGCCATTCTGTAATTCTGAACAAAGAGAAATTATCATATAAATTAAAAAAGAAATGAACAATTAAAATGTTTAATTTTCATTTATCAACCTGGCGTATTTCCATAGAAATATATATTGTCAAGAATTTTAAATGGGGGCCACTTCTGAAACAACTGGTGGTCCTAGAACCCTTTTTCTTTTTACTTTTAATTATGCATTCTTTATTGTAATTTATGGGCAAGATAAAATATTGAAATGTAGGTATAAACCCAAAATGCAAATACAATTATCTATAAAATGGAGACTTGAACTATTTCAGAAATATGTCTGCATTATGATCCCATACCTGTAATCACAGAGAGAGTTGACCTTAAAGTGCATCTATGCTGTGTCCATACAGAGCAAAGCAACAGGTTCACTTAAATAGAGAGCATCATGGACACATATTTTTTACTTACCTTCCTTTTACTCCCTTGCCTTTCCATTCACTTGCCTAGAGGAAAGCCCATGTAGCTGTTGTGCCTTGCATAGGGCATAGGGCTATGGATTGATTGGTTTAGTGCGGTCACAAGCAGTGAGTCACATGATCCTTCATACTCAGGAGTACCAGGTACTGATGCCAAACAGAGCAGCAGAGGAGCAAAGGAAAGATGAGTGTAATCTGCTGGGGATGCGGAGGTTAAAATGTGCCTTGCACTGAAAGTCTGTATATCAGAGAATGTGGTCAGAATTCCTGTTAAACTGCTGCAGGGGACAACTTAAAAGACAGTGACTTCAAAATCTTCCCTGTTTTTGATTGAAGTGAACACAGGTTAGAATAAATAATAGTGATTAAATTTCACTTAGTGCAGTCACTAACAAGAGTTATGCGTTTTTAGAAAGGAACCTCCCTACTAACATACTGTAACTTTAGTTCTAAACAGCTAACAAGCCAGATTTCCAACTAAAAATATATCATTTAACAGAGTCTTGAAGAACACTTGGTAAGTAAAATGGTAACAAATATGAGATGTCATATCGGTGGTGGCTGGTGCTCCATTTTTTTTGGGGGGAGGGGGGCAGCAAACAAACCCCCCCCCCAGTTTGATCGATCAGACGGTTGGTTATCAGATCATTATGTCCCTATCCGTATCATACTCTCCATGTGGGTTGGTTGGTGGGTGGTACTCACGCGGTCGGGCTCTGGCTTGTTGTTTCTGGCTGTGTTGGCGGTGATGCAGAGCAGAAAGATCACTCTGATGAGGACGGCCATCTCCCGGATCTCCCTGTACATCCTCCCTGGTGCCGGCCAATACAGTTGGTTCTCCTTTCAGCCAATCGGGTCTCAGGACCTGCTTCCTGATTGGCCAAGAGAAGAAGCAGGAAGACAATAGCGAATATTAATGTGCTATTGTCACACATGGGTGGGCTCAGGGTGCAGTGCTCTGTGCCTCGAGCTCACCCCCTTTTTGAAATCAATTAGAGCCTCAGGCTCTAATCATTTGCTTAAAAAAACAAAACATTGAAATCCATGGGTCTAGTGCCCTGCATGTGGGTTAAGGGTCGGGCACATGGATTAGGGGGGCGGCGCCCCTAATGGAGCCGCAGCCACTGTGTCACATACTGTACATAACAGAGATCCTAAACACAGTTAAATGGTATTATAACCTGTTTGTACTGTTGATTCTTTGTTTAAAAGACTGGGCCCGAGTTACTAAAGTTTATGTTCTTGTTCATTTGCAGTCACACTTGGGTAAGGACTTTGCCTTTAAGCTCTTTCCTTTTATGGCCATCTTGTCCTAGTTCATACTTGAGTCTTTGCTTGTTCCACTTTAATTTTTCTGCTTTGATGAATAGACATTATCTTTAGGTAACTTGACTTTTCTTTCTTTATGACACAAATCTTGCTGTAATTAGTAATATGCAATAAACAGTGAATAGATTTAAAAAAAAAAAGTTATTGTCATAGCACTGCACTGAAGTTGTATAAAGCCTCCACATGGAGGTTTGATGAGCTGTCAAGCTGCTGTCTCCTTACCACACAAATACATTTTACACAGGAAAAAAAAGTCCTTTGCTAACACAGCAAAATGAATGCTACAACAAACTTTAGAGTTTCTGAAAGAATTTTTCTAAAAATATTTTTTACCATTGTACATTGTAAACTGTTCAATGTATCAGTGGAAAAAATTATTTTCTATATACATATTTATGCTTAGCTATATCCACTTACATTGTGATGTTTTAGGTGATTGTGGCTGTGGTTCATTGGAAAAAGTCCTGCTTTTTGCAGCAAAAAAACCCCATAATATTACAGTTCAATGCTAACACATGTTAAACACACTTAAAACATGCAAAGTGCACACAACACATTGTACTTCGTGCTTGCAGCTGTGAATGGGGCTCAAAGCATATTTGCACCAGACAAAAAATATTGATATGAATATGATTAACAAAATATTTTACTGTGTAAATTGATCGCCATGCAAGGCTTTTGCTATATATATATATATATATATATATATATATATATATATATATATATATATATATATATAAAATCTCACAAAAGTAAGTACACCACTCACCTTTTTGTAAATATGTTATTATATCTTTTCATGTGACAACACTGAAGAAATGACACTTTGCAACAATGTAAAGTAGTGAGTGTACAGCTTGTATAACAGTGTAAATTTGCTGTCCCCTCATAATAACTCAACACACAGCCATTAATGTCTAAACCGCTGGCAACAAACGCGAGTACACCCTTAAGTGAAAATGTCGAAATTGGGCCCAATTAACCATTTTCTCTCCCCGGTGTCATGTGACTCATTAGTGTTACAAGGTCTCAGGTGTGAATGGGGAACAGGTGTGTTAAATTTGGTGTTATCACTCTCACTCTCTCATATTGGTCACTGGAAGTTCAACATGGCACCTCATGGCAAAGAACTCTCTCAGGATCTGAAAAAAAGAATTGTTGTTCTACATAAAGATGGCCTAGGCTATAAGGAGATTGCCAAGACCCTGAAACTGAGCTACAGCACAGTGGCCAAGACCATACAGTGGTTTAACAGGACATGTTCCACTCAGAACAGGCCTCCCCATGGTTAACCAAAGAAGTTGCGTGCATGTGCTCAGCGTCATATCCAGAAGTTGTCTTTGGGAAATAGACGTATGAGTGCTGTCAGCATTGCTGCAAAGGTTAAAGGGGTGGTGGGTCAGCCTGTCAGTGCTCAGACCATACACCTCACACTACATCAAATTGGTCTGCATGGCTGTCATTCCAGAAGGAAGGCTCTTCTAAAGATGATGCACAAGAAAACCTGTAAACAGTTTACTGAAGACAAGCAGACTAAGGATATGGATTACTGGTACCATGTCCTGCGGTCTGATGAGACCAAGGTAAACTTATTTGGTTCAGATGGTATCAAGCGTGTGTGGCGGCAACCAGGTGAGGAGTACAAAGACAAGTGTGTCTTGCCTACAGTCAAGCATGGTGGTGGGAGTGTCGTAGTCTGGAACTGCATGAGTGCTGCCAGCACTGGGGAGCTACAGTTCATTGAGGGAACCATGAATACCAACATGTACTGTGACATACTGAAGCAGAGCATGATCCTGTCCCTTAGGAGACTGGGCCACAGGGCAGTATTCCAACATAACGACTTCAAACACACCTCCAAGATGACCACTGCCTTGCTAAAGAAGCTGAGGGTAAAGGCGATGGACTGGCCAAGCATGTCTCCAGACCTAAACCCTATTGAGCATCTGTGGGGCATCCTCAAATGGAAGGTGGAGGAGCGCAAGGTTTCTAACATCCACTAGTTCCGTGATGTCATCATGGATGAGTGGAAGAAGACTCCAGTGGCAACCTGTGAAGCTCTGGTGAACTCCATGCCCAAGAGGGTTAAGGTAGTGTTGGAAAATAATGGTGGCCACACAAAATATTGACACTTTGGGCCCAATTTGGACATTTTCACTTAGGGGTGTACTCACTTTTGTTGCCAATGGTTTAGACATTAATGGCTGCATGTTGAGTTATTTTGAGGGGACAGCAAATTTACACTGTTATACAAGCTGTACACTCATTACTTTACATTGTAGCAAAGTGTAATTTCTTCAGTGTTGTCACATGAAAAGATATGATAAAATATTTACAAAAATGTGAGGGGTGTACTCACTTTTGTGAAATACTGTGTGTATATATATATATATATATATATATATATATATATATATATTATATTGTCAAAAGTATTGGGACACCTGCCTTTACACGCACATGATCTTTAATCCCAGTCCGTAGGATTGTATATTGTGTTGGCCCACCCTTTGCAGCTATAACAGCTTCAACTCTTCTGGGAAGGCTGTCCACAAGGTTTAGGAGTGGGTCTATAGGAACGTTTGACCATTCTTCCAGAAGCACATTTGCGAGGTCAGGCACTGATGTTGGACGAGAAGGCCTGGCTTGCAGTCTCTGCTCTAATTCATCCCAGAGGTGTTCTATCGGGTTGAGGTCAGGACTCTGTGCAGGCCAGTCAAGTTCCTCCACCTCAAATTCACTCATCCATGTCTTTATGAACTTTTCTTTGTACACTGGTGCGCAATCATGTTAGAACAGGAAGGGGCCATCTCCAAACTCTTCCCACAAAGTTGGGAGCATGAAATTGTCCAAAATGTCTTGGTATGTTGACGCCTTAAGAGTCCCCTTCACTGGAAATACGGGGTCAAGCCCAGCCCCTGAAAAACAACCCCACACCATAACCCCCCCTCCACCAAATCATTTGGACCAGTGCATAAAGTAAGGTCCATAAAGACATGGATGAGCAAGTGTGGGGTGGAGGAACTTGACCGACCTGACCTCACAAATGCTCTTCTGGAAGAATGGTCAAACATTCCCATAGACACACTTCTAAAGCTTGTGGACAGCCTTCCCAGAAGAGTTGAAACTGTTATAGCTGCAAACTCAATATTGAACCCAATGGACTAGGACTGGGATGCTATTAAATTTCATGTGCATGTAAAGGCAGGTGTCCCAATACTTTTGACAATAATATATATATATATATATATATATATATATATATATATATATATATATATATATATATTACTGTGAATTTACTCTGTGCAGTTAAAGCAAGATTGTCTCTATACAAAATAGCTTCTTATGCCTTATTTTTGAGTAAATATTTCTGCGTGGTGATTATTTGCTCTTGGTATCTCTTGCCAGTCATGATACATATATAGGTTGAGCCTCATGGAATGAGCCAGCCTTTGCTTCCAGCCATATTTTCAGACTTTGCATTGGCCCTGCATTGACAAAGTGACAGTGAGGCAGATTTACTAAAACTGTGTGTAAAATCTGGCGCAGCTCTGCATAGAAAACCAGATTCCAGGTTTTATTGTCAAAGCTTAACCACTTCATGCCCAGCTTATAGACAAATGACGGGCAGGCGGTGACTTTGTTATCCTGAGTGGACGTCATATGACTTCCCATATTGAAGTGCTGATCGCGGGGCCGCGCGGCAGCGCAATCTGTCACTGGCTGTGTGTGTCCACAGGACACAGCCCATGACTGATCAGAATACCGGCTCTCTGTCGGTACCATGTGACCACCATGACGAATCACAACAGGTCTCATGACAGTTGTACACAATGGATGGCTTCCTTTCATGCCATCCAATGTGTACAATTTTGTTGCTAGCTGTGATAGGTTAATTTGATCACATGGTACAGACAGGGCCAATCACAGTCAATCTGTATTATGTGATTAGCTTTCACCAATCACAGCTAATCACAACAAAACAGACTGAATGAATTTGTTTCATTACGTAAAATGCTTGCTTATGGTAATGTAATTCACTGCTATAAGCAAACATAATGTGTAAAAAAAAAAAAAAAATCCTGATCACGTCCCCAGAGCAGTACAATGTCACTATGGTAGCACTGTATTGCTCTGGTCACAGTGTGTTAAAACAAAACTCTGGAAAAAAAAGAAAAAATGTAATGAAAAAAAGATTATAACATTTTTGTTTCGTACTATCACCAGGCAGTGTCCCTGATCACTGCCACTCCAGGTATATGATTACACTGTACTGCACTGATGACAGTATGTAAAAAAAAAACGTGAAAACCTTTTTTTTCATTTCTTCATTTTCCATAAAATTATGACAAAAAAATTACAACTTTAAAAAACCCGCCATTTCTCTTACTATATACCTTGGACTGTCTACTTTCCAAAAAGGAGTCATTTGGGGGGGGGTATTTCTACTGTCCTGGCATTTTAGGGCCTCAAGAAATGAGATCTGTACATCAGGATTGATCAATTTTCAGATATCAGTCCTCCCAAAATCAGGCCACGCTCCAGTGCGATCTGTCCCCCACTGTGTCCACCAGACATGACCGGTGACAGATCACTGTACCGGCCCACTGCTGGTACCATGTGATCGCTGTGGCCAAAGCACACATATGCGTTTCACACAGTACATTGTGCTTAACCATTACAAGTAAGGTAATGATTATTACCTTACTCGTAATGAATCATTACGATCATTAGGTAATGATTAAGCACAGTTGTACTGTATGAAACGCTTATACCAAGACTCTGTGTTGTGTCCCTTGGTGTGACCATGGTGTTGACAATAAATGGCATTTAGAACCACCCGATGTGCAGCCATTTCTTCTTATCTTCATGTTACTGATGGAGGTGGACTGGAGCTGGCACTCATTAGGAGGTTCCATAAGGCATATTCACCTCATCTGGAGCAGTGAATCTCTTTCATTCGGAAGTTAGAAGCTGATTGGCTTCCATGCACAGCTGCACTAGATTGTGAGTGCTCCGGTTTTAGTAAATCTCCCCCAGTGTCTCTTTAAACTCTCCAGTATCTAAAAAAAAAAGTATCAGTTTTGAATGGACTGATGCTTTAAAATCATGAAATGAGCTACCAGTAAATAGTAGTTTAACAAACCATTCTGATGCCTGGTACCACACTGATATCATTGTGGAATGTCTGAGACCTATTCATCACCAGCAAGTAAAACTTGGTGACGCGTCTTGACCATGGAGAAGGAATTATTTATTCTACTTATAAAAATATCTATATTTTAAAGGTGGGATCCGGTCAAAACTGTTTTTCACCAAGTCCTGGGCAACATTGCTGTCCCAAGAGATGTATATAGAACTTGACAGTGAGGGTGGTTAAACATAACTGTGAAGCATGCAATATTATATTTCACCCAAACTGGACATTTGTAAAGGTCAGTTTAAAACAGAAAACAATTTTTAGAAGTAAAATGAAAAGTAACTGAATCTACAATTGTAATCTAAAATATTTTCAATAATCTTGATTGATTTTAATTGGTGTCTTTTTATTTATTGGATTATCTGTCATAGCAGAGCAGCAGCGTCCCAGAATATAATGAAACAACGACAGCATATACAATCTTTGTGATATATAAATAACAAAGCTGGTTCAGTTTTTATCTAGTATTGCAATTTTCTGGCTCTTCTTAATACATACAGTTGAATTTATGGATATTTTTTTCTATATAACATTAGTTTGGGGTTGCTGAACATGTTATTAGCTGTCAGAGGTTTTTCAATACAATACAAGTCTGATTGCCATCTTTGAAATAGATGTCTAAATCTAGAAGTAAAATGTGTTTTGAATAACGCCACAGGAAAAAAAAAAGACAAATTAGTAAAATACACTTAATCGTGTTAATTTTCCTTAAAATAGGTTTGGTAACAAAATAAGCAAAAATAAACCTCCGGTTTATTTATAAGACCCCTGATCCCATGCTGCATTATAAATTATACAGGAACTTTTATTTTTAACTATAATCGGTCAGTATTCCAAGTAATACAAGCTGGGAGAACTAAACTAAGCACAATTTGCATCAAAACTGACCACATAACAGAATCATAACTGAACATAAATAAACTTTATCTGAAAAAATATGTCTTGCTGACTGTTTGCTTTTTATGGTGTTCCCATGCAATACAAAGCTAAAAAAAAAAAAAGGGTTTTTCTGGAGTTGTGCTTTAAAAGCTTTGGCTATGTTTAATGTTTTCAACTAATTATTTTTAAAACCATATTCAATTTTTTTATTAAACTTTGTATTAAGTTTGATCCTTCGTATTCTACTAGTGAATATTTTGTTACATAGGTCATACGTGTTCATAAGAAAGATTTCTGATGTGTACTTAAATACTGATGAAAATGTTAATACTTACCATGTAAATGTTATTTTGATACATATTCTATTGCATATTTTTGACTATAATATTGAGCTTGGGAAAGGTTGGGATCAGCTTTATAAGGGAATTCCATGCCCCTCTGCGTGACCCCCTGGGATGAAGGTTGTTCACACTGTTTTAATGAAAAATAGAAACTCCTTTTAAGACACACTTCACCCAAACCTGAAAACATTAGTGTTAGAAAGTTGCTCAAGTGCTTTAAATATATGTAAAGCCAACATACATTATTATTTATTTTTTTTTTTGTATTGGATATAGAAAAAGTGAAAAGAACCCTGTCAAAATGTTTATCCATGTCCCTACTAGGGAGAATCTCTATTCGTCCTGGTGAACATTGTCAGTTGGACAGGAAGCAATGTCAAATACAACATTTTATAGCTGTCACAACAACAAGAATAATGTAGAAATCTTCAAGGATTTTAAGTATTTCCTACTAAAAAAACAAAAAAATACAAAAACATTCAGCATACTTTCTTTACTACAGGCGGTCCCCGGGTTACAAACAAGATAGGTTGGTTCTTAAGTTGAATTTGTATGTAAGTCAGAACAGGCACATTTTTAAGTGTAGCTTCAGCCAAAAAAGCTATGTTTAAGCTTTTTGGATAGCATAAGGAAGGGTTAACACCCCTGTAATGTTTGTTTTGCTGTCTATGTTTCTGTTCAGAAGATGTCACCTCACTTCCTGTCCCAATGATAATTGGATTTTGAAAATTTTGGGTTGTGGAAACAAACCTTGGTGATAAAGCATCAGTGG
>BLSH010341846.1:824488-853982 GCA_018402905.1 Glandirana rugosa | reverse complement strand
GAATATATATATATATATATATATATATATATATATATATAGGTCAAATGGAAAACGGTACAACTTAACGGGTAGCATATATAAAAATAGGAACACCTACTATAAACACACCCATATATATATGCGAGTATAAAAATATCAGTCTTACACAAAGGGGAGGGGAGGGGAAAAGGGAAAAAAGAGGGAAAAAGGAAGGAGAGGACGAAGGAAAAGGAGAAAGGGAACGAAAAGGATGGAAAAGGGAAAAGGAGGGAAAGGATAGGGAAAAGAGGGGGAAGGATGAGGAGGAAGAAAGGGGTATACAAAGAAGGAGGGAGGGGAGAAAGGGGGAGGGAGATATATATATATATATATATATATATATATATATATATAAGTTAACGGCTTCAATGGAGAGTTAATGCATATCTCATCTGGCAAGCAGTTCATATTACATCTCAATATATGCAACCAATTTAATCCAGTGTATGCTCCTTAAAACCTCTTGCTAGATTACTATGCAAGATTAGACAGATCAGCATGTCAAATAGCAGCTCACCCCACTGGCTAGCTACCAAGTCCCCCACACTGCTACAGCAGACATCCAAAACATTTAATCTCAGCAGGATGGAATAGAAACAGCCTTCATGCCTTTGAAGCAGGAGATAGCAAGTTTAGACCACCTGTAGCACAATACTGCGTCCCGCGTCCACATCGCCGGGAAGACACCTGGCTAGTGAATCTGCCGCCATCTATTTAAATGCAATCCCACCTGATGTGACTGAGCCAGGCCCGGCCCAGATAATTCATGTCAGGTACGGGCACCCCTGTTAGGGCATACGTGTAATGATCCCAGAGATATAGGAAGGAAAATCCTTCCAGTCTCAAAGGATCACACACAACATGCCCTCCCAATCAGTGATTTAACTCCAATTTAAATAAATGTATATATGACTGTAATGTATGATATATCTGAAAAGTAATGCTGTATTTTCTAATTTGACAATAATTAGATACATGTTGAATCTTCCCTGAAGAAGAGATATTAATATACCGCAAAATGCGTTGGATGATTCCAGAATTACAAGCACCTTGAATTTTGTAACAAGTATCAATATTATATCAGCATTATGTCATTTATGACTCATGAGATGGTCTTGTCTCTTTTTATGTAATGTTTTATAATTTTGTATCTAATAAAATATTAACAATTTAATTGTAAATGTAATTTACAATGTAATTGTAAGCAAATTGTGTGCTCGCCTCGGTGTCAGCTGCTCATCCGTTAAATTCGAAAATCACTTTGATTTATGCCTGCTTTAATTCATTATAAATAACAGTGGTATTTGCTCCATAAAGAAAATGTGATGTTCTTGTAACATTACCATTTCTGTGATTTGGGAGCTCACATTCCAGTACATAGGGAGGCTTATGACGAACCATATTCTAAAGCAAATATTCAGCAAAAGCTTCTAAAAGCACCAAAGTAATGTTCAAAGCATTGTCAATGTATGAGGAGTGCGTGGGTGAAACTGCCTTAGCCCCAATGCATCTTATTTAATGTTAGTGGTTCCAAAAGTTGATTAAACCCAATTGCTTGCTAAGTTTAAAGCGTAACTTCACTTTTTTGAGAAAAAAACATTCCCCTCACGGTGATCTATGTACATTGCAAGGATTTTAACAAACTTTGTTGCTGATTCCTACCTTTTGTTATTCTGAAGAAATCCCTGTGTGTTTGTCTGTGCCCATGTGGGAAAGTGAGTCTAATGGGAGTGGTTTCATAATTATCAATCAGCTGTGCACCTGCAGAGCACTAATGAAGAAAGCTGCTGGGCCTGCATCCATTTAGCCGTGATTTTCTATTGGACATATCTCACCAAAAATTACAGTTTTGTTGCAGGGGATGCCTGAAATCTGACTTGTATATTAGGGCATACTTCTGGGAAAATCAGAGAGTCAATCACACAAGCAGGAAATTATGTTTCTGGGGTGTGTTCTGTACACATTCTGTGTACAGAACAACTCCAGGTAGCCATAATGCATTGAATTTTCAGAAAAATAACATAGCTGCAGATTGAAAAGGAAAGGTTTTAGTTTTAATAACATTCAATTACAAAACGACTTGAGTCGCAATTGTATATGCTATATTATTTTTTCTTTATTTCCTATTTTTTTCCCACGAAAGTGGAGTTACCCTTTAACCTACATTGTGTATGATTTTAGCCTTGCCGGATCCAAAGTATAGCTCAATGTTATGGTCAGACTGTAGTCATCTATGGTATTCAGTACATATACTGTATGCATAAATATATAGAATATTTATAACTACCATCAGCTTCTGATGTACAAAAGTTCTAAGTTTTATAGCAGTGTTGGTTACATTTCCTGATATAGGAAAGCAAAAAAGAAATATTATGAACATAATTATAACATATTATACATTAAAGCTAGTCTCCTGGAAAATTTTGGGTCCAAACCTCCTTACAACCCAACAACAACCCCCCCCCCCCCCCAACTTTCATAAACAAAAAAATAGACAGTGATCATACTAAGATAGATTGTCATAGGCTGCAAGTCTGCTACAGGAGGTGATCAAGGACTGTAGACATTCCCTAATAAGGGATTGGGGACTGAGAATGTGCTGCAGGAAACAAAGAGTGCTTAAGATCTTTGTTATTGATTTACTAAAGCTGAAGAGTGCAAAATCTGGTGCAGCTGTGCACGGTAGCCAATCACCTTCTAACTTCAGCTTGTTCAAATAAGCTTTGACAGAAACCCTGGAAGCTGATTGGTATCTGAAAGAAAGGGGTTACCTTTTCACACGACTAGCAGTATCTATGCAGAACTGCACCGGATTTTGCACTCAGTTTTGGTAAATCAACCCTATATGCCTTCAATGTCCCCTTATTTGTGCTACCTACTGTACATCCCCTTAAAAATTTACTGACACCAAATTAGGGATTCTGGTCAGCATCACCCATAAGGATCTGAGAAAAAAAAAAAAAAAACTAAACAAATTAAGAATAAAAGATAGCACAAAAAAGTGTAAAATAAACCAAACCATTTAATTAACAAAAGTCAGTCTAATGGATAATTTTCCTTTAAGTGTGGAACATTTCCAAATGAAACAAATAAACTATGTTTTATGACATGCATCTAAAACCTATAACATACAGTATATACTATATTATGTGAGAATTGCACAGATTATCCTTATAGCATCATACAAACTTATGTAGTATCCAAAAATGAGGGGTTGCAGCCCTGAAGATATACTGTATGTAGACAGAGATCAGGTATTTTAAACTAACACCATCAGCACAAGCTCATTTGCATTAACCAAATACAAAACGACAGGCAGCCTGGTGTAAAAAAAAAAACACAATATATTTAATTACATATAACTGTTTGGAGAATATGATCATCAGAATCCTCTGTGGGACCACTAAGGCTGATGAGAAACCCACAGAGGAAAGCAGAAAACTGGCAGTTTGGAAACATGTTTAAATCACATTAAGTACATTGCATGGTGTACATTAGGAATTAACGTCTTAAACTCAGCTTTTTATTGCAATGCGGGTACAGTGCTTTAAAGCAGAGGGAGCAGATATATGTATTATGCTTTTAATCACATCACCTTCAGTAATGATTTTTTGACAGTATTAAAATCTGCTGCCTTTGCCTTCAGAATATAGCTCTAGAAATTTAGCACTGTGGGAGCTTATAAAATATTTTATCATAGGTAATTTTTTTCCAGCGAAGCCATATTAAATTACAATACACTGTAGCCACAGTTTTGATTACCTTGATTACATGAGGATCCACTACCCTTTAAATTTAAGTCCTCCAGAGCAACCAATTAAGCAGGTGTTCAAGATATAACTAACACTTAATTAAACAATTAATCTAATTCTTATTATCATCAAGACGATTTCCTTAAGGATCAAACTACCTAGCAAACTTGCCACGCACAGCAGCAGTTTTGTTTCAGTAGTATGTGTTGACTGAGATATCACAAAAAAGTTGAGTTGTCTTCAAAAGTGACAGACCACTATTGTCCTTTGCCTTTATGAGCTTTTTCCTTAGCATCTTCCCACTTTTGTCTACATAAGGACTACCCTTGGTGCTTCACACAATACATTGTGTGAGCCATTTCCATCTGTGCCTTCCCCAAACAAACTTTTAGGTATAAAGGCTTTCATACAGAATTTCCTATGAATGAATTTACCAATCAGAGTGTAGGAATCGAATCATGACATTTTTCCTAAATCCTGCACTTTATTACTATAATGCATTTCCATTAGATTATATTACTGTAGACTGGAGTCATATATTTAATTTGTATCTGATATCATGTTGTCAAGTTATCCTGAACGGCCAACACCTATTTGGTATATAGAAGGGCCTAAATCCCGTTAGTGATGATAATTGCTCTGCTATCTGTATGGTAATGCCACTGATGGGTGAAGGGTGGGGTGGCTGGAGGGGAATGGGCTTGTTTACTTAAGTTGTGTTTTTAGGGTACTGTTTTGGTCCTGTGTGACCTTAATTGGGCTGGTTGTGGCCCTTTCCCTTTTTTTGCCTCATTTACTGTTTCATTTCGTATGCACTTATAAAGTATAATAAAAATAATTTTTAAAAATGTGAAATAATACCGAATAAGTCTGGCTTGAAAGTATTGTTAAAGCTTTTCATGTCATAAGGTGACAGGTGTCTTTTAACTGTGTTCTGCGTTGTAACCATGCTACATCTGCCCCTTGTGGAGACAAACTATAAGTAGCCACTCCAACACATAACATTCAGGCACAGCCCGTTATTGTCACCAGTTAGGAAAACCACCCTACTGCCTAGAACACACGGGCCGAATACCAGCCAACATTCGGCTCGTGTCTATGGCAGCCGGTCATCCGTTCAGCCAGCTTGTGTTGTAGGCTCATGATCAAAAAAGGTCTGCCGACTGGCTCCCGGTCTATGTTCTCAGAAAATGGCTGAGAACACTGACCAGAGGGGGGCGGGGGACTGTTCTCCTGTCAGAACACAATAGAACAGCAGGGGAGCTTGCTTTACTAACATCGGATTGTAAGTACAGTGGCTCCAACTGGAGTTGTCAGGTTTTTTTTGTTCAACCCACTGGATTGAACCAAAAAATAAATGGTGGTGTTTACCAAGCTTAAGAAATGCAGCCATCAATGGAGTGCATGCATGTAGAAAATAAGTGAATGCAAAGAGGCTGTAGGGAATAAGCAACACTGAAATGGCAGAATGGGGAAAAAAGATAAAAAAACAAATATTGTATGAAAACAAATTGGCAATTGTTTATGACATGGACGAACAAACTAAATGTCAACAATTTAGGGTTTACGTCTACTTTAACCACTTGAGGATTTGAAATGTTGGCAATAAATCCTAAAACAACTCCAACAAAGTTTCTTAGACATATCTCCTATGTCCAGCTCCTCTTCCCCTTACATCGCTCTCCCCACCACTATTACTGGCAATTATCAGATATTAAACTGACAACCTGGAATTTTATATTACATAACAAGAATGGCTGTCAAAATGCAGTCTTTCCTTTGCAAAATGACACTATGCCAAACTACTGGCCAACAGTTTTGTAAATATACTACCAACTCCAATACACAAGAACCAGTCAGGTTTTACAAAAGGTAGGCAAGCGTCGGATGCCACCAGGCACCTAATAAACATGATTACTTTGAAGAGAGAACTTAAACTTGTCTGCTTCTATCTTTAGATGCAAAGAAGACATTCAATATCGGTCCTACATCTTTGCTGTGCTCTGCAAGTTCAGATTCCAAGGGAGGGTTCTTTCAGCTATCACAGCCCTTTACACATTTCCTTTAGCATAGGTCTATGTTTCTGAAATGTTATCAAAGCCTTTCAATATTATAAACAGAACTAGACCTGAATGCCCGTTGTCTCCACTAGTCTTCAGTGTATAAATGAAGCCCCTTGCGGAGCTAACTTTTTGATCTCAGGCTTTAAAATTGGCACAAAGGAGCATAAAATTACCCTTTTTGCCAATAATATGATATCTAATGCTTTCAAACCCCATCTCTTCCCTGGCTGAGGTACAGACTACTTTATAGCGGTTTAGTAATGTCTCCTATTACAATGTTAATGACACAAAATCATATATCTTAGATTTGGGCATTGACGGTACAAGTAAAAATCTATTGCAGAATCTGTACCCTTCTGTGTGGGCCGAATCTGGTATCTCTTATTTGGGGATAACACTAACCTCATCTGTAACCTCGTCACTTATTTAAAGGGTATGTTCACCTTGTAAAAAAAAAAAAAAAATGCATATTTTTTGCAGGTAAAAAAATGTGCATTTATTATTTTTTGTTTCTGGAGCGTGTAAAGCATTGCAGACCTGTCCATGTACCTGTGTACCCATACATCGTATGGGCAAGCAGATCTGACAGGATGACTTGTAGTTTTCCATTCACAGAGGACTGTGTCTTTTTTAAATTGTGACAGCTAGCAGGGGGGAGAAGATCCCCGCTAGATGTCAGAGCGGAGGATCGGGGGAGCGGGGGCTGGTCTGTTTGTAACATGTTACACCCTGAATATAATAACGAAAGGTAAACTTTATCCTAGTGTTCTCTGTTTAAAAAAATATTTAATACACAAGGAAAAACTATTATACTCACAAATAGACCACTGTGACCAGACTCCTACTGAAGAAGTCCCCACCTTGGATGTAACACGCAAAGGGGGGCAAAGCCTAGGGCATGATGTTCTCCCATTTGGATTTTGTCCCAATGCTGTTCCCTGTCATTGTATGCATTTCCAGCATTGGTCACAGTGTTCTTTTTGTGAGTATAATACTTTTTCCTTGTGCATTAAATAATTTTTTAAACAGAGAACACTAGGTTTTGTGTGCTCTCTCTCATGTATATCTTCCACCTCTGGGGCTGGGTATGTATGCCTGTATATGGAGAAAGAGGATTGAGAACACTATGAAGACACATTCCCTGAAGGGGGCAAAAGTTTGTTATGACTTTACTGGTGATGCAGGGGTCATAGCTGTAAGGTGAGCAGCCAGTGTGCACGGATGTTGGAGGCAGAAGGTACTTTGGAATATTCACATTGTTATTTTGGAACACAGTGATGATTGAATATATGAGCTGGACTTTCACAGTGTTATTCACAATACAGGTACTCCTCACTTAAGGACCAGGTTCCTTTCCAACAACCAGGTCATTAAACAATTTGGTTGTTAAACGAGGAGTCACAAGTAAACAATATTTTAACCTCTTAACTACTGTACTGTACTGTATTGTGAAAAAAAGGTCTAAACGCAAAACTCCAGCTCAATAACGTTGTTTAAACTTGCATAAGTACAGAACACAATCTAAAAATCTGTACTGTACAATACAACGATGTATAACGTGTCGTTTAAGTGGGGAGAGCTGGTTATAAGTCCGAGCGGTTGTTAAGCAGGTAGGTCGTTAAACGAGGAGTATCTGTATATGTGTAGAAATTTGAGTTGATAATGTTTAGTATAGCAGTTATTTTTAACCAATTGCCGACCACGTTGCGTACATTTATTGCTGCAGAGTGGCTCTGTCCTGCGAATCGCCGTTTATAAACTGCGGCTCACTCGTGAGCAGTTAGTGCAGTAGCGTGGCCGGCGGACCTGTGATGACCTGGCAGGGAATAAAAACGGGGAACCGTTGATGTAAACACGGCGGTTCCCCATTCTGTCAGGCGGCATATGAGAGATCTACTGATCCCTGTCACTGGGATCAGTTAGATCTCTTATGACCCTAGCAGACTAGCCCCCTCACAGTTAGAACACGCTCAGGGAACACAGTTAGCCCCTAGATCTCCCCCTGCAGGTAAACCCCTTCATTGCCAATGACATTTACACAGTAATCAGTGGATTTTTCAATTTCTTATCCCTGTATAAATGTCATAGGTCCCAAAAAAAGTCTGACATATTCACACCAATATCACAGTCCTGATAAAAATCGCAGATTGCTGCCATTACTAGTAAAAAAAAAAAAAAATAGTAAAAAGGCCAGAAATTAATTCTCATGGTTTGTAAACGCGGCAACGTTTGCACAAACCAGTCAATAAAAGCAGATCACAATTTTTTTGCCACAAATATGAGGAAGCATATTTTGGCCAAAACAAATGAATAAATTAGTTTTTTTATATATTTTTTTGGATTTGTATTTTAGCAAAAAGTAAGAAATATTGTTTTTTTTTTTTTGCAAAATTGTCACATTTTTTTGTTTATAGTGGTGATCAGAAATGACGCAGAGGTGATCAAATCCCCCCAAAAGAAAGCTTTATTTGTGGGAAAAAAAGGACGCAAATTTTGTTTGGGTACAATGTCGCACGGCCACACAATTGTCAGTTAAAGCGATGCAGTGCCGAATCGCAAAAAGTGCTCTGGTCCTAATGTGGGAAATCCTTCTGGGGCTGAAGTGGTTAAACTACATGCATTTTGAGGATTTATGGTTGGTTTTGCACATTTTTTATAAGATAAGTGTGATCATTTATTATGCATTTGAGTTGTGCTACACTCATTTTATGTTATTAGTCACTAATAGTTTGCTAATAACCTACAGTAATACCTCTTCTTTAAACAAACCAGTTATTTTTTCAGATATTCACATTTTGTGATCTTTTATATAACTCTACATTAGCCTTTATTGGATACCTTCTATGCCCAATTAGATTACATAGCAGAAATGCATTTTTATTCTATTGGAAAACACTGGATCTTTTAAGAGGTATGCTTTATAATGCTAACCTAGTGATGGATGTCTCTTACTTGGTTTTCCCAAACTGTATATCTTTGAAACGTTTTAATAAAAATATTGAATAGAAAAAAGTTATGTAAAAGTAATGACAAAGCTATGCCCAAATAAACATGCACATAGTGAAAATATAAAATTTGCTTTGATCCATAAGTGGTATATAGGTATGAGAGCTGAATTGATTAAGACCATCAAAAAGAGATAATGGCAAATCAGCATATAACTAGTAATGCCGTTCTTAATTGGTGACAGTTTATTACAAATACAGAATCCCAACATTCCACTCTGAGAAGCAGGTAAAAGGACCTCATTAAAACACCTTTCTAATATTTAAATAGAAACAATGGTTTTAGCTATATACAGTATACTTGCAAATGTATATAAACCCACTTTACATGCTAAGATGCCTCTCACGTTTGGTCTTGCTCTTGCCTACTGGAGTTCCCTTTGAGTAATATATGAATAAACTCAGAGCACGCTTGCCTGCAGGTTACCCATAACCACCTTAAAAGATAACTGTAGTTTAAAAAAAAAACATTAAACACATTTAGTTCAACAAGATAATGCAACCAAGTAGATCAATATCACAAAATGCTAAAAGCAGGCACTCCTGTATCTATTAACTAACCTGTAGAGAGAGAGCACATGTCTCCAAGCCAAGACTAAGAAAAAAGGAAGCATCTGGGAGCTCTGTAGATGTGTATTCTGATTACCACAGTTGACTGCTGGAATCACATGTAAAGGGAAAACCAGCAGAACTTAGTAAAATGGATGCTGGAACTGTCTGCTTCTAGCAGTTTGCAATCTCCAGTGATTGCATGAGTTCATTCCTATAAAGAATTTATCATTTGTAGACCCAGCAATGAAGACATTGTATTACACAGGTATGTGAATTAGACACTTTATTTGTTCTTTTCAGCTACTACAGTGCAAACTGTATACAAATGACATAACCAGCTATAAATGGATCAAAATCCTGCGGTTTCAGCAGGGACCAGCCTAATCCAAACCATGTATGGGCAGGGAGGTTGTACAGAAGTCTATCTGCAGATCAACTTCTATACAACCATCATGTCAGATTTCCCCCACTCGATTAGTGCCGCTGGCTATAGCTGGCAGCTCTGATCAGTGTACTCTGAGAGCAGGGACGTCTCCCCACTGTCAGAATACAATAGCTCAGTGGGGAGTATTCCCTCATCTACCTCAAATGTGTGAATCGGGGAATTGGGTCAGTTTTTCTGTTCAACCTACTGATCCATCTATGGGCTGCCTGTTTCCTTTCATAATAAAAAATATGATAAAAAAATGTCACCATCACTTACTTAATTTTCTTTTCTACAGACCTAGATTGATATGGCCACTCAGGCACATGCCACTGGAGGTATTTTATAAGTTAGTTAGGTCAAGTTCCCTGCGCTACCCAATTACACTAAATTAGTGACTGAATCCGTATGTAAGTGTATATATGACTTCACTTGATAATGGATGGTTGTGTAATAAACCGACTGCTGCAGTACTAGTACTAAACACAGTTACTGATAAAAACAATGGTAAAACGGGGTACTGCACAATCAGTGTGATAGAAACCACCGCTCTATTCTCACAGAATAAAATAAACTAAACTATACACAAAGTGAGTCATATAATACTAAAGTGACTTGAGTGTCTAAATAGATATATGACAAACAGTGCCTTTTAGTGTATAATCAAGTGCATCCATAAAAAGTGACTTAGTGCATTATACTGTGCAACGAGTAAACTAAAATAAAATAAAAATAAAAGTAAATGGAATAAAATATAACACATAAAAAATGACGTGATGTTAATTCCTCATTTAACAAGTCCATAAAACGCTCAATTGTCTCTTAAAGTGGCTCATGGAACAGTTCCACTTAATTTCAACAGGTGTCTCCGTGCCTCAAACAGTGCTCAAACAACTCCATAAAGTGCTAGACTTATACAGCTGGAACCAGTTAGAGCCAATCTGGGGGTATCACAAAACACCACCAGGGGGACTCTCGTGATGGTGTTATCCTCAAACGTGCTCTCAGAACTCTCACCTCCAAGGCACAGTACTTGCGCCTTCAGCTAGACCACAGCTAGCTAGACTGCAAGATCCTCCCCCTAGGGGACATCCTTCAATCGGCTCCTTGTCTCTTATCTGGCCTCTATGGTAGGGCAGTGTCAGGTATCAGATCTTCGCCTCATGGACATAGATAGAAAGGACAAGCTCCCATAGTGCAGTATTGTTAATTTTAAACCATTTATTAATTAAAAAGGGGCTGCTTACATAAAAACTGAAAAAACAGCGTTTTCAATAGTAAAGCATCGGCGTTGCCGCCTCTCTCTGTGTTTCCGGTATTAGGTATTAGGTACGTCCAGTCCTACGCGTTACGTCATGTCACGTGACTTCCTCAGGGAAACCGGATTGGCTATTAGAGCTAACCATTTATATCATTACAACCGGAAGTTATCCGTCTGCCATTTTATTGGAGTCTTCATGATGTAAACAATCGCGGCCATTTTGCCTATGTCTCCACATATATTAAGCAAAGCATTGGTCCGCGGCTGCTGGGTACGAACGGGGGACGAGGGAGAGGGCAAATTTACACTCATCCTCCGATCAATCGGTGCCGATTTTTATGTTTTACTCCATGTAGCATTCATGAAGCTATGCGCAGCTAAAATGGGTTATATGTTGAGTGTCTAAATACATAGCTCAGTCTATGTCAAGTGGCAAAGCTACTCAATCTCCTAACCTATAAGGATATAGCATATTCCTCAAAATGGATCAGCACAGGACATGTAAAAATTGATATACTCCAATAAATCTAGTTCGCAGCCTGAAACAATGCCCTAAGTGAATGGGACTATATGAAAAAATGAAGGATAAATAAAAACAATAAAAAATAAAGTAAAAATGAGTATATAAAAAATTGGAATTTAAAATGTGTACAATATATAAATATAAGTTGCATGGTTGTATTGTAACCTTCTAATCATGCAATACAAGGTGAGCCTGTATAAAAAGATACGCATGCTAGTGGTGGTCACCGACATGCTGGACAGGAATCGGTCAAAGTATGGATGGAAAAGAAACCCATATCGGAAACATAGCAGAAAGTTTACAATAATCATATACCATATACCATGCAATACATCATATATACAGACGAAACCATAATAACCAGCACAATTAAATCTCATATATATATGATAAATAATTGCTAAGGAAGCAGTTGAGGTCGAACTCTACATTCATACCTCCGGGGGTAAGGGTACCTAAGGTGTATATCCACTTGGATTCTTTTTGGCTGAGGACTCTCACCTTATGACTCCCTCTCCAATGTTTGTTATGTTTCTCTATTGCCCAGAGTTGTAAATGGGAGGGATCTCTGTTGTGTACTACTAACGCAAAGTGTTTAGAAACACTGTGTTTGGAGAAACCTTTCAGTATATTATGTATGTGTTTTTTAATTCTCATCCTCAGTGCTTTTGGTTCTTCCCACATACTGTAAATTACAAGAACATTGTAATACATAAACCACCCCCTCAGTGTTGCATCCAATAAAATCTTTAATTAGATACGTTTGACCAGTAGTTGTTGCTTTAAACTCGGTTTTCTTTTTGTTTAGATTCCTAGTCTGTTTTCAAGCAAAGCAGCGTTTACAGGGATAAAAGCCAGTACCTGTAAAAAAACGTAAAATCCCATTTGGGTGGATGTTCAACTACATTTTACACTAATATATCTCTGAGTGTCGGGGCTCTTCTATATACAAAGGAAGGTCTCTCCGGCAGGATAGTTCGTAAATGCCTATCACTTTGCAGAATGTGCCAATGTTTCGACACCAATTTCTCTACTTCCTTATATTGGACATTGTAGTCCAATATTAGAGGCGGAGCTTCAGGAAATGAAGATTTCTGTCTTCCATTGTCTTTTAACATTAATTCTCTGTTCATTTAATTAATCTCTTCTATTTGTTTATCAATAGTGCCTTGGGTATATCCCTTATCTACAAATCGTTTCCCTATAAGTTGAGCTTGGGTCCGAAAATCATTTTCTGTGGTGCAATTTCTTTTTAATCTTATTAGTTGCCCCTTGGGAATGTTGTATAGCCACTGCTTGTGGTGGCAACTGTTCATGGATAAATAGCTGTTCCTGTCAACATCTTAAAATAGGTTTTTGTCAATAATTTAGTTCCTTCCAATCTAATCTCAAGATCTAGAAAATTAATCTGTTTATCATCTATGATCCATTCCAATCTAATATTCCTCTCATTGTTGTTTAATCCACTTAGAAATGTTTCTAGAGAGTCCTTACTTCCATTCCAGACAATAATCAGATCGTCAATGTATCGTTTGTACATTGACAGCTCTGGGGGTGTGTCGGTATAAATAGTATTGTGCCATAAATGCATTGGCCACACTTGGTGTGAATTTTGTACCCATGGCTACCCCCGACTCACTATTAGTGATGGGTGAATCTGTTTGGGTTCAATTTGTGGGTACATTTGGTGGACAAAGCCAAAAATCCACAATATGCAAACCCCATTCGTCAACAGGAGGCACATTTTGAAAATCAATTCTCTCAATTTTCAAGAATAGGAAGCCAGGGGTTGTCAAACAAATGGCATGAAGAGGAGCAGGACATGTACAAATGCAGAAAATGAAATATACCATTTGGCAGGGAGCAGCTCTTTTAATAAAGGCAAAAGTGGAACATTGAAGATGCAAAATTTCTTTAAATTAGTATACTTAGTGCAGCAAAAGTGACATTGGCAAAGAAAAAAAATACCAGATTGCAGGATGCTAAATGATATTTCCCAGCCACTTTGCTCTATTTGTAAATAAAGCAGCCAGTATTGCCATTCATATTAGACCCTTACCCTAGATGGCAAACTGCTATGGATTGTAAAAGGGGATCCCATGAAAGAAAAAACAAATACACGAGACTCATTGTAAAAATACATATCAAACCTTATCCTTAGTGAGGGGATGGATTGAAATAAAGGGGAACCCTATGCAAAAAACAAAAAAATGGCGTGGGGTAAGGGGTAGAAAAAAAAACAAATTACAATGTTAAAAAATATACCACGTGTTTGACATCCTTTATTGAAAAAAAAGACCTACAATGTAAATCCATCCACCAATAATGTTGTCTGACAATGTAGATCAACGACATTAACAATAAACAACGCTCGCCAGCCCACCAAAACAAGACACGCTGACCATCAACATGCCTGCTCCCAGAGGACTCCTTGCAGAGAATGCCATTTCCAAAGCAAAATTAAACAAAGGAGTGGGGTATCCTAGGTGATATCACTGACTAAATATGATCATGACATCGCCTGAGATACCCTGCCCTATTGCTTAAATTTAGCTACAGGGCTCTGAGCTGTCATTCACGGCAAAAGTCTGTCAGGGGCCTGGGATGTTTGTGTCTTGTTTCGGTGGGTCATCCGGTTTGTTGTAAATCCTTATTGATGTGGATCTGCATTGCTGGATAACATGATAGATAATGAATTTAAACTGTGGGACATTTTTTTTCAAATGTGTGGTATTTTTATTTACTACTTTTCTTTTTGGTGGTGGTAGGGGGATGAGTATGCAGGGGTACTATACTGTATACTATTCACTTAGGGAAAGTGAAGATATCTCATGGCTCCCTAATTTTTAAAGGGGTTTCAAAATTTGAATAAGCCCCCATCCTACCTGCAAACTCCTACATGCCCCAGGCCAGAGATGTGAGGAAGAGGCTGTTTTCCACACAAACATGGGGACTGGGTGCTTTGCCGAGCAGGTTATCCCCTGGCAAGGTACCCTTCTCTTGTTGAGGGCATAGGGGTGAGTATCCCATGTAACATTGACTAAATATAGAGTGCATGAAAATTGGGGGGTTCCACGTGCTGTTTTATTTTTTTCTTTTATGTGGGAGCCCCTCTATAAAATCCAATCAGTGGCAGGCCTGCACGGTGTCCTCAATTTCTAGAAGGCAGGCAGCTGCTTGCATCCTCTCCATAAAAGATGCTTTCAGGCCAAATTAATGACTTTCAGCTGCAGCCAAAGGTTCATTGTAACATGTTTACTCACCCACTCAAAGTTTGTACTGAGCCTTGGCAGCTGCGGACACGCGCCCCATCCCTTCTATCTATCTATCTATCTATCTATCTATCTATCTATCTATCTATCTATCTATCTATCTGTCTATCTATCTATCTTTCTATCTATCTATCTATTTTTTGAACAATTCCAAGCATCAGTAAACAGCAGAAAAAGTCAAATTATAAAACTCATCAGAAAGCAGTTGTGAGACTATAATTAGAAAACTCTAAGTGGCTGGTTCAGCTAGTAGGTTTTCTAGTTCAGTAAAATAAAGCAAATTAAATTGACAACGTGTTTATTTGCTGTAAAATCTGAATCATCTTGTTATTAGACAAACAAACATCTGTGTGCTTAAAAATTGCAATCATATTCTCCTCCTCTATAACTAGAGCATCGTATTTATGATTTTAGACATATTTTTACTAAAATATTATTCTCAAAGCTACAAAATCTAGTTTCAGTCCTCAGATTTTCAGTCTATTCAGTAAGGCAAACCAAATATTGCTGAGCAAAGTACAATGGCTCATATCAACCGTTGTAAAAAAACTAATTCTGCCACTACATCATCTTTCAAGCAGACCTTATCGGAAGCTCCATACAGCCCTATGGACAGGCAGATATAAATGGACTTGCGTCCATTTACAGCCACCTACCTCTGGGTCGCCTAGGTAGAAATTAAAAGAACATGACGGTTCGGAGGTAGCCCGATGTAAACTGAAAGATGGGTCCATTTAGATCAGGCTGCCCAGAGAGCTGTCACGGGTCATGTCTGTGTGCACTGAGCATAGACTGAATGGGCGGGCATGGATGTCAACACACTGACATTTGACTCATGAGCTCTGATTCAGCAAGAATCTGCTCATGGATCCCCTGTTGATCGGAGAGGACTGCGCTCTATGCGAAAGGTGCCTACTACGACACTTTAAGAAAGTAAGCTCAATAGTTGTAGTTATGTTTTCTGTAAAGGTATGTTATCTCATACAATTGCTCTGGTTATTTAACCTCCCTGGCGGTATTCCCGAGTGTGGCTCGGGGTATGTTTTCACTGCAAATAGCGGTAACCCCAAGCCACACTCGGGATCCCATCACTGGATCCAGGCAGTGTTACTTACCTTGTCCCCTGGATCCAGCGATGTCCCCCCGCTGTGTCTGCGGCTGTGTCCTCTGCCCGATGCCTCTGTGTGCCGGGCTCCGTTCCCTGCGAGCATCACGTCGCACGGGGGCGGAGCCGGGCGGGATATTCAAAGTGAAAACACGCAGTAAACATACAGTACACTGTAAACTATAAGATTACATTACTGTATGAATCATTTCACATCCCTTTTGTCCCTAGTGGTTTGCCCAGTGCCCTGCATGCACTTTTATATTATATATGCCATTCTTTCTCCCTGGAAACTTGAGAACGTTTATGGCATAAAAAAGCGTCCCTATACGTCAAAAGCGGTTTTTGATCAGCTAGAAAACACTGATAGTAAATAAGAATAATTTGCAGAATTGAGTGATACTGATTTTTTGGAAAATTTATCATCAGTCACTGAAAGTGACGACAGCGACAATTCTGCAACTGAGCAAATTTCTGTGTTTTTGACTAGATTACATTATTGAATAAATTTTATTATTATATTATCATCTTTGATAATTATTTATAGTTATTTATTATATTATCATGTTTTTTTTCATGTATATTATAATTTATGATTTTGTGTTTCAAACTTTATCATACCCGAGATGTCGACTAGAAATCTAGAAACTAGAAATCTGTTTGGACAGATTTAAGTGAGTTATTCCTAAAAATGACAGGCCTGCAATATAAAACGCCAAATTTCCATGTAAAATAATGGTACCGCTTTCAGCACCAAAAATCTGAAATAATCATACCGCCAGGGAGGTTAATAAGCTAATGCAAAGTAACCTGTGTCAACCAATTAGATGTGCTTCTTTCCTTCAGTTGTATCCAGTATACTTAAATTTGGTTGGTTACTATAGTCTCCTTAACTGTGAATATAGATATTGTTCTTTGCACTGCCTTTTTAAATAAGCCCAGTTATATGTGTCAGTAACTTCTTTCTTGAGATTGCCTTATATGCACTTCTGCAAAGTACTAAGGCAGATCCAATAAATGAGATCTGCTGATGCTGCCATTTTCAAATATTGAGAAAACCAGGCCACCTCACGGACATTTTAATACAATGTCCCAAAATGAAATTAAGAAAAAAATTGTAAAGTTGCTTATTATTGCTTCTTGTACTGTAATAAAATGATTAAGCCTGTGATTGTGTAGTTTCCTGACATTTGATACATTTTACCTAAATTTTTTTAGTGTCCTGAGATTATATTATATTTTTATTTGCAGGCAATGGACTTTGAGAAAACAAGGATGTACACTTTGAAAGTAGAAGCTGTCAATACATATGAAGACTCCAGGTTTCACTACATGGGACCCTTCAAGGACGATGCTACTGTCAGAATTTTGGTGGAGGATGTGGATGAGCCGCCAGTGTTCACCAAATCAGCCTATGTACTTGAAGTCATGGAAGATGCCAGAATTAACACTCTTATAGGAACAGTCACAGCCCAAGATCCAGATGCTGCCAGAAGCCCTGTGAAGTAAGCATTAGAAAAATGCACATCTATTTCCTTGTATGCACATCTATTTCCTTGTAATGATCAAAGCTGCAAAATGTTATATTGTTAAAAGCTTTGTAGATGATGATACTAGGATTATCAAAGGATGTTTTAGTTTAACTTTTTAGCTTGATGTGTCATTCATGCAAATGGCTTTTATGGAATTCTGTATTTTTACATTGTTTCATAAGTTCAAACCCATATGAGCAGCAAATATATGATGGTGTAAGTCTATTTTAACATAGCCCATTCTGCACAGGAGATAGAAAGGTGAATAATACAAGATGAATTGACTAAAAGCCAACTAAAAGCCATATCTTTAAACCTTTTGTTTTATTGATGTCTAGAACAGAATGTCCTACATTTTGTGATAAGGCTATGAGATTAAAAGGTGGTTGAATCCCTTTGAGTTGGCCCACCCTTTGCCGCTATAACAGGTTTAACTCTTCTAGGAAGGCTGTCCACAAGGTTTAGGAGTGTGTCTATGGGAATGTTTGACCATTCTTCCAGAAGTGCATTTGTGAGGTCAGGCACTATATGTTCAACCAGAAGGCCTGGCTCGCAGTCTCTGCTCTAATTCATCCCAAAGGTGTTCTATTGGGTTGAGGTCAGGGCTCTGTACAGGCCAGTCAAATTCCTCCACACCAAACTCGCTCACCTATGTCTTTATGGACCTTGCTTTGTGCACTGGTGCACAGTCATGTTGGAACAGGAAGGGGCCATTCCCAAACTGATCCCACAAAGTTGGGATCCAAAATGTCTTGGTATGCTGACACCTTTCATTGGAACTAAGGGGCCAAGCCCAACCCCTGAGAAACAACCCCACACCATAATCCCCCCTCCACCAAATTATTTATACCAGTACACAAAGCAAGGTCAATAAAGACATGGATGAGCGAGTCTGGGGTGAAGGAACTTGGCTGGCCTGCACCTCAAGCAGATAGAACAATTAGAGTGGAGACTGAGAGCCAGGCCTTCTCGTTTAACATTAGTGCCTGACCTCACAAATGTGACTTTGGAAGGATGGTCAAACATTCCCATAGACACACTCCTAAACCTTGTGGACAGCCTTCCCAGAAGAGTTGAAGTTGTTATAGCAGCAAAGGGTGGGCCAACTCAATACTGGACCCTACAGACTGGGATGCCATTAAAGTTCATGTGCGTGTAAAGGCAGGTGTCCCAATACTTGTGGTAATATTGTGTGGTGTAGTATACATCTCCTTATCTTTATAAATGATCCTATATTGAAAAACCATTATAACTGAACCATTAGCCTATTTATTAAAGGCTAATACAGGCATATTTTAATCTAGGAAAATTAGGCAAGAAACTTTGGGGGGCAGGAAAAATTGTTTTTGTTCTGTGTGTCAAAGTTGGAAACATTTGCTTTGGAGGGTTCACTGATCTTGTGAAATGGAGAGTATAATAATTGGGTCAATTTTATTTTAGTTGCTTTATTTATAAATATTTACACTGCACCTTGTTACATTGCCAGAAGAATCTGGTGTCGGCCAGGATTCTCATCCATAGAGGCTAAAGGGCTTTGGGATGTCTGTTCTGAGTGGAAAAGCTGGTTTTGCAGTTTTATCCATATAGGAACTCTGGGATTGGAAGGAATGACGCCTCAAACTTGGTCTATGTTTGGTGATGAGTTACCAGCATTTGCTGACTATGCAAGTATGCACAGGTGTTATGGTATGAGAGCTGAGTACAGTTCAAGGCTCCTCCCTTATATACAATCCCTGTATTTGCAGCTCCCTTTGTCTGATAGAAACCTCAATTATCTGGTAAGAAATGAATCACTACTCAAAAGACTCATCGTGTTCTGTAAACAATGAGGTTCTTAAAGCACAGCTGAATCATGCAAATGAAGTGAGAAAAAGATTGGAGCTCTACATACTGGACTGGTAGTATAGTTGATTACATAATATAAATACACAATATTCCATATTCATCAGGGTAAAAAAAGTATGTTTTTCTAATTGTATTTTTAGTTTTGCTCACGATGAGCAAAGAAACCACTATACATTTCCTTTATTTTTGTAAATAATTATATACAATATGCAAATACAAGAGCACAAAGCTGATTTAATTTTTGAACTCGTATGCTAACTTTAAACACCTGGCAAATTGTTGGCCATTTTGGAAAATTTGCTGTGGCCAATCAATCCGTTACCCACATTTTCTACTATTTCATGGTCTTGATTGGTTAATTGCTTAAAATTGGTATGCAAATCAATTACAAATCTCTTTTAGCTGGCATTGTGATGTTTTTGACTCAGTTCTATACTTTTGACAATTTGGCCAAAAAAAAATAAAACAATATAAAACAAGTGGGTGGCAAATGATTGTGGGTAAAGGCTGATTGAAAGCTTCCATGGTCATTTGGCTTAGTGTATGCCCAGTATTTGATCTCTAAGGTCTTAAGAACTATTTATTTTAATTTGTATTTAAAATTGGTAAACTAACAGCTGCACTTAGTTTGATATCTTTTTGTGCTCGTTATCATAGGAAATGAGTAAACTGGTAACATGGGGTCAGATTTTGTATTATAATATTCCTCTATCACAAACTCCATGTTTCCATTAAAAAAAAAAAAATGTGCAAAAGTGTATTTGCATGCATATTTGGCCTGGCACAGTGGCCATGGAAAGCTTTTTAGTCAAAAATATAGGCTACTAGTGATGGTGGTCATACTCTTTCCAGCCCAACTCCAGTCTAAAACATCTTATTTAAGGTTGAATATAGTTATTATTAACATTTTCAAGAAGGAAAGCTGTACGGTAAATACTGTCAATGTCAATGCAGTATGAATCTGGAGAAAGGAACACAGAGATACAAGTGAACAAGATCTAAATGCCAGTACAACACAATGAAAGGATGTTCCAAAACATTCAATCGGAAAACATTCAATGCAAGTCCCACTTCATAGAGAGTGTTGTAATAATAACTTGGCCATAAGAAATGCTAAACATAAGCTCCTAGTGGAAAGAGAAAAAAAACAGTGGAGGAAAGAGAAAAAGAAATAAAGAAGAAAGTGTATGGAGAAAGTAAGTATAAGACCTGTATGAGGCCTGGGCCTAGACACCTTAAGGGAAAGAGATAATAGAAATAACTATTAACAACTATTAACAAGTAGAAAATACTTGTCTAGAATAATCGGGTGTCAATTGCAGAGGCAATGTAAAGGAATGTACCCCAAACAGAGTGTAATTACAGCCTCTTTGTAACTTAGGCACCTGATTCAGAGTAAAGAAATCACACCGTCTATTGTTTAACCACCTCAAGACCAACACTGTACCCAAATTAAATTTGTATCTTTTTTGAGATAGATATAGCTTTCTCACTCCAAGGTTTTTTTCTGAAAGGCATATTGAGCCTTTTGATAATTTCATTTTTGCCACACGTTTTTGGACAATGCAGGAAAACAAATTACACAAACTTGTCAATAAATAAGATATATCTAACAAACATCATAAGCATACTTAGAGTTACACCCAAAACACATTCTGCTGCCCCTCCCAAGTATGGGGATACCACACGTGTGAGGCTTTTTCACAGCCTAGCCACACAGAGTTCCAAAATCCAAGGAGCACCTTTAGGGCATAGGGCCTCTAATTTCCTGACTACCTATCAAATTCTTGGAGACCCTGGAGCAGCAGGACAGTAGAAACACCCATATAATGACCACAGTTTGGAAGCCAAACACCCCAACGTATTTTCTAAGAGGCATGGTAAGTCTTTTCAAGACTTCATTGTTTTGCCACAAGTTTTTGAAAAATGCAGAAAGAAAATGAAAAAATATGTTTTTACACACAGTCGTCAATTTAATAAGATATTTCTCACATGTAGCATTGGAATACTTAGAATTTCACATTTTACTACTCCTTCTAATATGGCGATAGCACATCTGTAAGGCTTTTTCACTTTTTGGATTAATTATATATCAGATATTGTATCTGTGTATCACACAGATCAACCAATTGTATCAAAACCAATATACTGTAATGGTAAACTTTATACAAGTGGTCATGGAATATAGTTTATGCAAGGTACACATGAGAAGTTTCCCTTCGTTCAATCCAGCAGGCTGAACAAAAAAACTGACAGTTCGCCATACCAACATAAGCAATGTTAGTGTGGTGATCTCCCCCACTGTGCTATTATTTTCTGGTAGGGGTACTGACCCCCCCAGCCAGAACACACTGATCAGCGCTCACAGTCATTGTCTGCCAGCTCTAATCGGAAGTCACTCAAATGCTGGCTTTACAGCATGACCTTCGTCAGAAGCCAGTCATACAACCAGCTTCTGTCAGAGTGAGAGCTTTACACATGGGCCGAAAGTCAGCCAGTTCCTGGTGAACCAACTGTTTTCAGGTAATTTTCAGCCTTTGTGTGCCCAGCTTTAGTGTAGTGTCACCTATAGCAGTCCCAGTTCCTATAAGCCAAGCCTAGCCTACTGGTACATGGCTGCCCCCAGGAATGCCATGTTCACGATCCAGGCACTACAGGAGGCTGTAGAAAGTAAGAACAAAAGAGTTCCTAGGGTTCCAGAAGTGCAGTTTTCTGCAGAGATGGCTAGAAATAGTGTCTCAGTGGAGCATTGTCAGTTGGACGTGCAGATGGGTCAGTTCAGGCCTCAGGCAGAGATAGGGTTAGCAAACAGGTAAAGGATCAGTTCTGGCAACAGGCAAAAACATGGTCAATAAACAGGGTTAGTACAGACGGCAGGCAGAGGCAACACTGCACTGGTGTGGTGATGATTAGAGATGGGCCGAACACCATCCTGTTTGGTTTGCAGCAGAACTTCCGAACAGAGGAAAAGTTCTAACCCGAATGGCAAACCCCATTGAAGTCTATGGGAGCTGAACAGGAAAAATCAAAAGTGCCTATTTTGAAGGCTTATATGCAAGTAATTGGCAATAAAAGGGGTATGGGGGTCTGGGTACTGCCCAGAAGAGCATGTATCAATGCAATTTTTATTTTTAAACAGTCGTTTTTCAGGAGCAGTGATTTTAATGATGCTTAAAGTGCAACAATAAAAATGAAAAGTTCCTTTATATATAGTGTCTGGGGGGTCCCCTTAGTTTTCCTGTAAAATGGTGCATCTGTAGCAATTATAGAACATGCTGCAGCAAAAATGACATTTCTAAAGAAAAAAAATGAGTCAAATCACATTTAAAATGATGCATGGTTGCAATTGCCAAGGAACCCAGCTATTGAAAAAACGAAAAGAAACAATGGCGTGGGGTCTCAACAAGCGCCCCCCAGATTACCTCCCATGTGAATGAGTATAGGGTACATAGTACCCCTACCCATTCACCAAAAAAGCATCAAAAAGTAATAAAAACACAGATCGTATATAGGTAAGGGGTGGGGCCCTTGAGTTATGCCACCTGGGGGCACTGCCCCCTTCTGACGTCATGGACCAGTGCATGTGGCGCATGCACATGCACCACACGCATACTAATGGACATGTGATTGCTGTAATTGGTCATTATACCAGGGAGGATTACAGTGGCCCCTGTGTGCTACTGACAGAACGTATGGGGGGAGCCAGTTCAAGAGATTATGCTTAGTGTTTGTATTGAAGGCCATTGTCAGGAAAGGGTTCACCTGCTGGTGACACTGTGGCTCCCAGATTTATAGGCTGCAGTTCCGGTGTCCACTAGTGGATTTCCCTCAGCAGCCAGAAGCTGACAACATCTAATGCAATCAGACATCACCTGATGCTGGTTGCAGGAAGTGTATTTAAACCCTGTGCATGCTCTCTTTTACTGCCTTGGTGTTGTCCCTCCATGTGTCCTTGACCCACGTTCCAGTGTTCCTGCATCTTGCATCCTGCATCCTGTTTCCTGGGCCCTGATCCCCAGCCTGCAACCTGATCCCTTCCCACCTGCTCTCTTTGTCTCCTGTTACCCTCTCCCTGTCCTGTCTTGCTCCCAGCTCCCTCTGCTTGATCTCCCGTGTATGACCCTGGCTCTGTTATGATTGTGCTTTGCATTTCCTGCTTGTTGTAAATACTTGATTTAGCCAGTTGTTCATTGTGTGATTTTATTTGTTTGGTTATTGGGTTTGTTTTACACAGTTTGGTATTTTGAAGGTGTGTTTACATTTATGTTTTTCACTTATCTTTTATATAAATTATATTCTTTTACACAATATTTGTGCCTCATATTCTCTGTGGCAGTCCACACATTTCTGGTCACACCAGTTCATTTTGTTCATTATGTCAACCCGTTTTGTCAAAGGGGGAGACCTCTGTAGTCTTCCAGTAGAACAGGATCAGCTGCCTACCAGCAGAGAGAATGTGTCTCAGAAGTGATTTTTGGTAGGCCACTAAGCGAAGGTAGGCCACTAAGGGAGAATGATAATAGAGCAATTTTAGGAGATGGAGATAGTGGTTTACCATAAAGGTCATTATAGATATCGAAGATCAAATGCCAGAAGGGACAAAATCTTATCACATTCCCACCATGTATGGATATTTATTTATTTATTTCAGGTACTTATATAGCGCCATCAATTTATGCAGCCCTATATATACCAGTACCTCTGGCTCTGTGACACCTTCAACAATTTTGAGGTACAGAAGAAAAAAATGTAATGTACAGAGACCAAACAGTAAGGATTTATGCCGTTCTTCATGGGTAATCTTGCAATCTAGCTCCCCGTTCTAAGTTGTCATAAAGAGGAGTGTTTGCTTAAGGTGTTTTTGCTGATGTATTTTATATATTCTAGATAATGTATGTCTAGGTGGTTCCAAGAGAGCATAGCTGCTCAATAATACAGTGAGTGGACGTTGAATTAGTCTTGTAAGATGAAGTATTTTACAATAAGTGGTCAGTTGATGTCGTGCGAGCCAGTCAACAGTTTTCAATGTAAGATTAGTTAAAAAGGATGCTAGTCCGAGGGAGAACAAAGTGTCTTGCTTGTAACCAGGAAGAACAAGCGACAATGCCACCAACAAGAGATACAAGGTTGGGTCTAATAGTGGCATCAATGGGCTTGGGTCAAAAGATGGAGAGTGAGACAATCTAGTTTTATACCATATACATCTCTACTGTAAGAGGTGAGAGTCCCTGGAGGGTGTGAAAAGAATGTGCAAAAACCCAAGCCTCTGTATTTTTTTTTTGCCATTTGTCTATCAGACAGACTGACAGGGGCTCTAACAAAGGCATTTGATTGACAGAAATGTTAACTCTTCCCTACGCTATTTAAAACTACAGGAAAATATGTGATTGCATACAAAAAAAAAAAAATTCACTGGCTTGTAACAGTTACAGAAAATCCTCAGATTAAGCAAAGCCACCAGCAAACCCACTAATGCGCCTATACCTATACTAGAAAAAAGTAATTACAGTTTGTAGAACTTATATAATAATTTCTGAAACAAGCCTTGATAGCCAGTGGTGCTGAATATCAAAGAAACTGAAAATGGTCTTCCTGTATATAATGAATGGTGCTCTTTTACATCAGCCCACACAAGTCTTTCTTTTGAAAGGAGAATATTTTCTCATCTGATTGACATTTAATGATCTTGTTTTAAAGATAGCTTGTTACGGGTACATTTAGTTATGGTTCATGTGGAAGCATTGCCTTTCCTGGCAGGTACAGGTACATTTAGCTGAGGTTCATATAGAAGGCATACTTCACCTCATTTTGAATGAAGTAACTGTAGCCTGCAGCAGAATTCCAATCATTTTCATGTTCTAGAGAGAGAAATGTCACATTTGCATCCTCCCTGCATGGTCAATTGGAAGCGTAAAAAGAGAACCACTGATGTGCTCTATTCCAACAGGTTAACCTAGCATTGCCATCCTTCATTGTAGTAAGACATTTTAAGAGATGTGTGACCTATCACATGATTGATGTTCCACTGCTAGTACAGCATATATTTTGCAGTGGATTTAGTTGTCTTCTGTACTACAGGAGTAATGATACTGTTAAAGCTGCGAGAGAGTGAATCTATTCAAAGGTAGATAAATTGAAGTAGTGCAGGATAGCCAGTGAACGCAATTTAGTATCTAGTAGATAATATTCAGGAGCTGGAGGATGCACTTTTCCATTGGCTAGAGTATATAAAAAAAATCAAAAATCAAGGTGCCAGGTGTATTATTTTTAGCTGTGCTGTTTACCTGCCATCTGAGGCTTGTGTAGTCTGATTATACAGTATTTATGCACTATATCTATGAAGGAAAGGTGTTGTCCCCCTAGAACAGAAAGCGTGTTAGAACTACAGAACACCTTCCCCTCTTCTCATATCCATAACATGGGTGGTGTTCTGTAGACTTCAGAGGTGAACTGGGTATTGGTGACAGTGGCTAGGATTTCTGTGCATTATGGGTAGAGAACACAGAAGATTATGAGCTCATTTCATTTTTTTTTAAGGATTAACAGGTATATTTATGTACTTGAAACATTTTAAAAGAGACAAAACATGGAAAATTGAGCATGTAATAGAGACGTGTTTAACCACTTCAGCCCTGGAAGGATTTGCCCCCTTAAAGGCCAGGCCATTTTTTGTGATACGGCACTATGTCAATTTAACTGACAACTGCGGGGTCGTGCGACGCTGCACACAAACCAAACTGCGTCTTTTTCCCACAAATAGAGCTTTCTTTTGTTGGTATTTGATCACTGCTGCTGTTTTTATTTCTTACTCTATAAACAAACAGAAACATATAAAATAACAAATGTATTCATCAGTTTAGGCCGCAATATATTCTTCTACATATTTTTGGTAAAAAAATTGCAATAGGCGTATATTCATTGGGTTGTTCAAAAGTTAAAGTGTCACTGCTATAAAAATGCAGTGATCAATGTAAAAATGACACCGGCAGGGAAGGGGTTAAACTCTAGGGGCAATCAAGGGGTTAACTGTGTTCCCTAGGTGTGTTCTAACTGTGTGGGGGGTGGGCTGGCAGGAATATGACAGATCTCACTGTTCCCGATCACTGGTAACATTAGATCTCTGTCATGTCCCCTGGCAGAACGGGGATCCGCTGTGTTTACATTGGCAGATCTCTATTCTGCCTCTGTAGCAAGCGATTGCAGGTTGCTGGCGGACATCGAGTCTGCCTGCCCTGCGGGCACGCTCATTTAGCATTTGCGCAAATTGCACATGCGTGGCTGACGTACCATGACAGCAATTTGCGTACCCGTGTAAAACTGCGACGGCTGGTCGGGAAGTAGTTAAAGTGTTACTAAACCCACAACAGTAAAATCAGTGCATACTGTATTTGCAGTAAAGCATGCTTGTTATACTCACTGTGAAACCTAATCCTCCGCATTGTGTAAAAAGGCAGTTTCATCCTGTCTTCTCTGATCCACTGCTGATAGAACAAAGCCTTGGGGGCACTCTTCATATGCTCAGTTTGGTGTGTATTGCTAGAGATTTTTTTTTTTTTTTTTGGAAGGAATGGGGTACATGTGATCAGCACAGGGCCAATCAGTACTGTCCAGACAGAAGGTCAGGGGTCATATGGCTTCATAGGACATCCAGAGGAGAATAAAACTCCTCCTACAAACTTTAACCAGTGCTCAGCCGGACACTGATAGAAGTCATAAGACCGCTATATACTACTGATTAGAAAAGGTATTTAGCAGTTTATATTTATTAAAATAATTGCATTTCCATGTTCTGTGTACTGTGGAAGACCAGATATAGTGAATGCAGGTTCTGGGTTTAGTAACATTTTAATGTTAGGCAGTGGTTTGTCATCAGAGATTATCCCAATGTTTGCATATTGTATATTGCGTACAAGCATATGTGTATGGTTTTTAATGACCAAAACTTAATTGGGATTTCCCTGAGTCTACTTGTCATGGTGACAAAAAGGACCAGGATAGGAAGTCAGGAAAGTTTCCCCAATGTGGGGCACCAGTAAAAAAAACATCAGCTGTTCCAACCCTTGCTACCAAAATCTTCCTTTTTAATAGCCTTGGAAAAGAGCATTTTTCCTAATCAACGTATCATTTCCTACTTTTCACTATGACATTGTTTTGTTTTTGTTTTTTGCTTCAATAGAAAGTCAGTTTCTAAGATCATTTTTATAGTTTATTTTCTCTATAAGCCAATTTTAGAGGAAGGTGAATGGAAATGTTTTTCCTAGAGCAGCATACTACTGTATATTGCCTACATTAAGAAAGATCGCTATAGACAGTACTACCATAATTCTAAAAAATAACTATGGCTTTATAGCCATGTGATATAAAGCTTGCTTAGTTCATAAAAGCCACCCTGTGATTTTAGCATGCAAAAGCAGTAAAATAGTTGTTCTATAAGTCAGTTTTCTGCAGCGTTCGGAATGTTATTAAAATGACAATTCTGTACAGGAAACCCAGAATTACAGAGATGCTTAGAATAACCCAGAATGACCGAGATGCTTCGAATAATTTGCTGTGTTTACTTCCTCTATTAGCCATATAATATATGGGAGGTATATATTCATTAGTAAATGAATGGTCTGGTGAAAAAACATGTTCTTATAGCCCACATATTGAATATGGTTTCAGGATGTCTTACACTTAGGAAATAAACTGTGGGACTGGGTTCTGTCCAAAGACCTTCCAGCCTAGCTCATTTCCCTTTGAAATTTATCTGTATGAACTGTTGCTGGAACATACGTATACTATGCAGTCTTATTAAAATATCCCATATAAACAATGTACTTGTCTGATTTATGGCATGTTCTAGTATTTCTGAGTGAGTAAAAAGATTTGTTTTTCAGGCAGTTCACTTGTGTATCTCAGTTGTCTTCTGTAAAATGTAGTTTTCAAAAGGAAAAAGTGCTTTGTTCCCAGGGTGAAAAAGCATATGTTGGAAGATAATCCATAACAGCAAACAGTGTGACTGTTGGAGTAATTTAGTACCTAAGTTAATGTGAACTGCTTCTAATATTGGACTTTGATTTGTGGGTTTTCAGTTTAGAGATTTACCTCTGTTTATTATTTTATGACGGATTTTAAAACGGATTATGTGTAATATAATAGCACATAAAAGGCAAATCACAGCCCTGGTGCACAATGCAAGCTGTGTGTATTTTTATATATACAAGTATCTTTATACATGTTTATTCTGCCACTGCCTTTAGATAGAATACAACTTCTCAAGTAAGACATTTCAGCACAGCGACTGCTGTGCAATGCAGTAAAGTATCATATAGCTGCTTCTGTACCCTGCACCATGGATGGGCAGTGATTTGCTGTTTCCTGAAGTTAAACAGGATCTTACAGTAAAATGCAAGGTCCATTTAATATATCAGAGTACCGCACCCATTATAAATATAGGCGGTCCCCAGGTTACAAACAAGATAGGGACTGTAGGTTTGTTCTTAAGTTGACTTGGTTTGTGAGTCGGAACAGGTACATTTTTTAAGTGTAGCTTCAGCCAAAAAAACAATTTTTAAGCTTTTTGGATAGCATAGGGAAGGGTTAACACCTCTGTAAAGTTTGTTTTGCTGTCTATGTCCCTGTTCAGAAGATTTCACCTCACTTTCTGTCCCAATGATAATTGGATTTTGAAAATTTTGGGTTGTCCTTTAGAGGGGGATCCTTCCCTTGAAGTGAAGACATTCTCAATAATACCCTTTTTCCACAGAGGTGACTACGAAATAGTGGTTCCAAACAAAGGTGTTGTTGGGTTTTAAAAGTTTTAGGTTAATAGTAACCCTGTCTTTCACTCCACTTTAGAAGACTTGTCCCTGTATCTGTCGTTTTGTTTGAAATGTCTCCACAATTGGGAAGGGATACGATAGGTTTTTCGAATTTTTAACAAAAAAACCGACTTCGATGTGAATTTTTTACATGGACAAGGCTGAGTGTTTGGTTCAGTTGAATTCTTGTTTGGATGTCAGGGATAGAACAAACATTGGACCCCTGGCGGATATAAATATTACCCACGCCATGAGACTATATAATTTACCTGGAACGTAAAATGACATTCTAGGACAAATTGAAGTCCTTTGTCGTTTAGTGACGGGTAGGTACCA
>BLSH010341846.1:798606-821509 GCA_018402905.1 Glandirana rugosa | reverse complement strand
AATATTTTATATAATAACTCAGTCTTCCCGAAGGGGCAGGTTTAGGACTTATTAGCAGCACCGTGGATAACACCACCACATTGAGGTCAAGGCACCTACCCAACCACCCTATATATAAAACTTCCTACATAAAACCATGTGTATGAATCTACATTTGGAAACCCAAAAGATAAACAAATTAATTAATGTGAAAGTTGATCAATGTGCATTAGCATATCAGCACATAATACTCAAAAAAATAAAGTGTATGAGCATGTGAATTAATGAATGGACTGCTTCACCCCACCACCTATCTGGGTATGAGATATAAAAACATTAAAAACCACATTAAGGTGCACTGTCCCTTCTGACTCAATAATATATTTTATAAATAATAATACCAAATTCATATATTTGATATGAGAACACTCATATGAATTTGATATTGTTATTTAATGAATATTATTGAGTCAGAAGGGACAGCACACCTTAATGTGGTTTTTAATATAAAACTACATATCATAAAACACGAAATTCATATTACATAGAAATTAATTATATAAGACTTTACTCATTATTGACTCACTGGTAAAAACAATAAATAATCAAAATAAAAATGAAATGAAAAAATAAATAGAAAAAAATGAAGAAATTAAAAATGATACACCAAGAGATCCAAAAATAAATTAAATAAGAAAATTCATATAAAAAAAGGGTCCCATCTCTGGCAGATCAAAACCACAATTGTTAATTGAAAATATCTATATGTGTAGTCCCCAATATCTCAAATTATAGATAATATATAAATATTATAATAATATAAATGTCCCACATTATGTTCTAAAAACAGTACCTAATCAACGCATAATTAATATATAACGTTAAAAAAAGAAGATTAGTAGTATATATAATGCAAATTGATTGGTGTAAGAAATGATAGTGGTTGTAAAAGTATACAAGAAAGCTGTATTTGGGCCATCAAAACTTGTTACTACATATCCAATATATCTATACATGTGTTTTTTCACATAGACACACATGCATAAATACATGTGTGTGACTACTCTAAAAACTGTCTGTACACACCCACATGCACAGGTTTACAAAAAATATGGGTAATGCTGGTAAGGAACATAGCACCAGCAAAAAAGATGATATACTCCAAGGAGAAAAAAAAAAGGGAGGGGGGTTACGTATGTTTTATGGTTTTACAATAAAGAGGACCTTTTCCAGTTCACCGTTTAATTATCCTGGATGTCTGGTCATTTGGATTTAACAACCTGTTTTTATTAGCACCTATTATACGGTGTGACATTGTACTGTATTCAGAGAAAAAATATTATGGAATTCTTCCACTAGACTGAGTACGCTTGCCTTTTGGGGTTGTTCTCCTATTTTTCATTACAATATGATATGCTTGTCCTGCAACATCCTGTTTGACTTTCCATAAACCATAAAATGACAACCTTTTTAAGGCTGTCCAAATTTTGGGCACTAGTGTTTAATACCAGAAGGAAGTCAAGCATGTAGGAATAATTCTACTACTGTCAGGCATCTTTGCTGTTTAGCTCCACCCTAAATAAAAATGGTCCCTTAAAGCCACCATTCTTGTATAAAGCTATGGGGAGGGACTGTGGGTATTTTTTCTAATAGTAAATTCCAGAAATTGTGAACCTCATTAAAGCCAATGGCAGGTGAATCTTGAAGATTAATTCTACACATTTTCAAGACTAATAGGCTAGGGATTGTGAAATAAAGCACATGGGGAGATGTGAACTGCCATGGAGGGCATGTACCCACGCAAAATAAATAAATAATAAATCCTGCATCCTTCCCGGCCACCAACAAATTCACCTAATACACCATAAGAAAGATGTAATTTCTCTACCCATGTTTGCTGGACCATGTGTCTGTGGTTACATTGACCCTGCCACTGATTATTTGGTACAGCAACATGGAAACATTAACTTCCACATGCCAGTGGAGGTCAGGGATGGCCTTCTGGGTGAAAAAATGGCAGTTATATACTTGCAAGTGTGATGCAGCACAGGTTTCAAAGTCATGGTGGGGGGCAGACTCCACCAGCTGGAACAGGGGCAGCTGTAAAGCCAATAGTTTTGCCAAACTGGTATGAGACACTGGGCATGGGGGAGGGGGGTAATTAGTGAATATTTTTTTTACACTCCAGCAGTTGGGAAAGAGATTCCTGCTTGCTTCAAAATGCTTCTGGAGACAGAAGGGAGCAGCAAGACTGAAGCATATTTTTTATTCTAATCAGTGTGGCCCCTTGCTGACTGACTTCTCTATTTGATTGCTTTAAGGTAAGTCTCTCAAACCTCTTGTCAGACTTCCATCCCGCTGCAAGCTGCTCCTGTTTACACCCTGTCTCACTGACATCTTTTTTTATCCCTCACTTACCTCTTCTATAATCTCTGTCTCCCAAGTGTGATTTGCCACCTCATTATCCCAACCCTCATCCTCTCTCTAACCCATTGGGCAGCAACACCTCATAACAATATTTTTTGCACATTCTCCTGCAGCAAATTATTAATGCTGTGCTGAATTAATTCAGCACATCCCCTGCATGTCAGTTTCTGTGTCTGTGGGACAACAGCAAGATTTATTGTACAGTAAGAGGAAGAAGAGGGTACACTTGCAGCTGCTGAGGAAAATGCTCCAGGAAGGAGAAAGAAGATAAGAAAGACTGACTAACCTCCTTCATGTACTTTGGCTGTATAGCATGCCCACTGCCAAAAAGAAAAAGCAGACATGCTTTTCCTCTCAAAGGTGCAGCCTGACCATTGCTTTGTCTTGCAGATACAGAACCTGCTTGACCCTTACTAGCTGTGCGTGAAGAACCTCTGCCTCTCCCTTTAGGGATATAAAAATATATAAAAATATATGATTTTATTGCTTACATATTAAAAACATGAGGGTACAAAGATATGCACAAAAAACTTTCCATTGCACATACAATACATAGACTGTTTATCAAATATGTTATGATCTCCATGTAACACAAAGCAACATGATATCATGAATCAAACCAGAAACACTCACATTGCTGGATATCTAGACAAAGAAACCTCCAAACCAAGTACAGACTCCTCATACAGTGTGTTTGGTATGCCTTGTATGCTATACAACATAAATGATCCCTAAACTATTTTGTTTGTTCACACTTTTCGAAACGCGTTGGATATCCCCATTAGCTGAAACCATCTCAAGTCATTTATGGTGTAGGAGTTACCAATGGGGAATACAGTTCTATGTATTGTATGTGCAATGGAAAGTTTTTTTTAATTTATATCTTTATACCTCATGTTTTTAATATATAAGCGATAAAATTATATATTTTTCTCTATTTTTTGAATCTTTATAAGTTTTGCAATTGCCGTGAAAATCCCCACTTTGAGGTTCCAACAATTTTTTTCAACAATGTTATAATTTTCATGAAAAAAAGAGAAAGAGATGCAAGAGAAATATTTACATTAAAAAATATTACAACAGACATAGCACAAGTAAAATAAACAGAATCCAAAGTGAAAAACTGCTTAGCAATGTTCTCCCCGTCTTTGGTTCTGCTAGAGTCCAATTCACTGCAGCGTAAGTCCAATTCTGAAAGAGGCAATGGCCCTCAGAGGGTACACTTGGCATTCATGCATAGTATTGATGGAACATTGAAAGCTTTTTTGGCTGCCAATTGCAGCAGCTTTTTGTGGACCCTCTGGAGGGTGTCACTGAGCCAATCAGACACTCCTCTAATGCCCCTTTCCTAACTGTATCAAAACTTTTAGCTGACCATGTTTTCCAGTCTAACAACCAACATGATATTGCTCAGAATAAAATCACAATTTCATAGACCTTAAAATGATATTGATTTAATGTATGATTTCCTCTGAAGGGGTATTGTCTCCAATCTCCACCTTCTGGACACCGTAATATAGGAGTGTCTGGAACCTAACTGATCGTTACTTTTTTGTTACAATCATTATTAATGGGCAGCCCATTTGTATGTTACTTTAGGTCACAACCCCAGTCTGAAAGATGTGTCTTCCTCCATATTGTTTATAATAGGCTATATTAGGTTTTCCAGATTCCAGTACTGTTTTTAACCAATTAGCCATTTACAACCAGCTTATTAACAGACTGTGCAGACTTAGCCAAGATGTTTATGTAATCTTGTGTTTATAGCTGTTTTCTGGTGAGGTTATATGTATCTTACTGACTCTAGCTGTCCATTGTGCTCATGAGATTTTGAAGCCAATTGTTTTAGTGCTGACTTGCAAATTTTGAAAAAATAAGAATGGCATTGTGTTTAGTACGACTTTCCCTCTTTCTTACTCAATGTGAGGTTTATCAGACCTTATTATTGGTACAACCTCAAAAGAAAATAAAAGACCCTAGCAAGATTATATAGAAATACAATATACCTCCATAAAAAAAAATACCTAAAATACTAAACCACAATCCTAAAGCACAAAAACCCTAAACTATATGTATGGATAATTGTTTTAATTATTAGAAACATTCATATATGCACATAAAAATATGTGTGTGTGTGTGTGTGTGTGTGTGAAAATATCCAACAAATCACAAGAAGACCTGCAAGAGGGGCCCAGAAGCTGAAAAACAACAGAAGTCGTTGGTGGCATAAACAAAAAGATAGTCTTGTGTTTATTCTGAACACAAATATATGTAACCCACCACAATGCAGTTCAAAGTAATGTAGCACAGTACAGCACAGAGAATGGGGATAGGTACATTACACACTATATAGCCTACCAAACTGCAATGTAATGTAGCATAATACAGAATTATATATGGCAGTAGGTATCTCTCCCTGAAAATGCTCTGTCAGTTGTCCCTATTTACTTCAACTCCACACACACTGACAAAAGGCAACAGGAAACCCTTCATTTTATTGGGAGGGAAACGTCACATTAAACATCTCCCATTATTGGCCCTTCTAAGCCCACCGACCGAAGTTCAAAGGACAGGGATTGTCGGATCGGCAATTGGTTGCTATAGTGGCGATCAGTAGTATTCGTTCACTGTTTTTCAAAACTGTGAACCGCTAGAGTTTGGGCTTTTTGCATTGACATGCCCCCTGTCCATTGCCGATGACGCTGTGAGATTCGCTCTGTGCCCTCTCCTGCCCTGGCTTCCACCTGCACAATCGGGACGGATCACTGCATAGCACACAGCCACATGAGCGGACAGTCATCTGTGTATACTTACTATGTGCTTTATTCTCTACCATCATGTGAGTGAATTACCTTCAATCAGACACATTTGTTTTTAAAATGCTACACTTAGATTGGTGCTGCCCCTCTCTTCATTTTTCTTCATTGATTCCAGAGCACTCTTCTACTCTTACAGCTGGCTGCCTTCACTCTGACTTTTGCTGGGACCCTATTTATTAGGCTTATCCCAGCAACTAATGAATTTTTTAGTACCAGGACTTTTCATCATTCCTTTTATCTTGTCTCTCTATATTTCCTCTGTGCCTGAACACTTTTCTGTGTGCATTCCTTTGGTTGGCGTGTCACCACCAGACATCCCTGGTCATTTGCATCCAAGCACTCTCATACATCCATATATATTTAAACACACCAATGGCTCAGGCTTTCGTGGGAGATACTTGTGATCAGACAAGATTTTGCAACCTGTCAAATTACTATCCCCCCACCCCCTTAATAATCTGCTGCTCTGGGGATAAAAGAGCATATGGGCATACACTTAGGGCAGCACCAAAGCTGGTTATATTTGACATGTAATCGTTTAAATTCTTCCTTCACATTTTACTTGAAAAATTAATTACATTAAGGCAGCGCATACAGAGCCCACACAGTCCCAAATGCCTTCCTCCTAAGCTGGAAACAGCCTCGTGCCTGCTACTGTCATCTGCTAGGAATGCTGACACTGAGCCTGCACAGCCTCCAATTCTGCACCTCCTAAACTGCCCAACACAGCCATGTGCCTGCTGCTTTTATCTGCTGGGAAAACTGAGCCTGCTAGTCCAGCTTCTAGTTCAGAGCTTGCTAGTTCTGGCAGAACTAGTTAGTTCGTTTTAAGGAGGAGAGTAGTAAGACTGTCAACAATACAGGCTGACAGATACTACACTTGTCCACAAGATACTAAACTATTATCTAGTAGCTTGTGTTGTTGACATACACAAGCATACAGGTCATTCATTTTAATGCATTCTCTACATTAAGATAAAAAACCTTCTGTGTGTAGCAGCCCCCCCAGCACCCCCTAATACTTACCTGAGCCCCATCTCTCTCCAGTGATGTCCATGAGTGCCTTAGCCATTCTGTACTCTCCTCCTGATTGGTTGAGACACAGCAGCGGTGCCATTGGCTCCCATGGCTGTCAATCAAAGTTAATTAGCCAATCAGGGGAGAGAGGGGGGCAGGGCCAGGCCGGGGCTCTGTGTCTGAATGGACACACAGAGTTGTGAATTGGGTGCCCCATAGCAAGGTGCTGGCTGTGGGAGGGGCCAGGAGCAGTGAAGAGGGACCCCGAGAACATGTTTGTTATTATTTTTATTTTTTTTAAACACAGACTTTACAATCACTTTAAGCCATGTTCACACTAGCATTAAAAGTAGGAGTTTGAGGACTATAGTAATGCACCATAAAAATGTTGGTACACGTATGCAGTGTGTTTGCGGTAAGTTAGGCCTTGTTCACAACAGTCAATAAAATTTTTTAAAAAAAAACAGGCATTTGGGGTGCGTTTTTTAACTTGCCTTCAACACGTGTCAAATGCACATCAAACGCGCATAGGACATTTGGATATCGATTTTAACATGCATTAAATGCACATCAAACTCAATGAACAACTCGCATTATAAGCATGTTTGTTAAGTGTCTATTTTGAACAAGTGTGAACAAGGCCTTACTACACCACCCTCTGTTCCTGAATATCTGGTGGCTTCGGCCTCATGCACACTGTACATTATAATAACGTTATAAAAACGTCAGTAGCTTTGCAGTGAGTTTTTCAATGCTTTTCAACGTTTTTGCAATAGCTTTTTTTTTAGCGTTTTTCTTTTTAGCATTTTTCAGCGTTTCTTAGTGCTATCGTATTTTATCATTTTTTTTTTTTTTTAAATCAATGGGATCAAAAATGTTTAAAAACCCTGGTGAGTCGTGTTTATGAGCATTTATCTGCGTTTATCTGCGTTTTTTGACGTTAGAGCATTTTTACAGCTCTCAGAACCCACTAGTCTTGGTTTTATTTTACAGCCAAAAAACGCCCCAGCCAAAAACAGTTGCTAACAGCCTATGTGTGCATGGACACATAGGATAACATGATGGAGAGTTTATTGTATGTAGAAAAAAACGTCTGAAGCCAAAAACATCAACTGTAAAAACGTCCAAAAACGTCCAGTGTGGATGAGGCCTAAGACAGAAATGTTTAACACTGGTAATGTTTATTTACAAAGAAAATAGTAGAGGAAATCAAAGGAGGCACAGGGGGTGAAAGTTTATGATAAGGGGGTGGGTGCTTCACTGCTGCCTGTTACTTGCCTATAGGAACCCCCTATATTTTGGGCTTCAGCTTGAGGTGGAGCTGCAAACTAGCACTGATTGACATAAAAACGTGGTTTAATTTCTAGACCACAGCACAGATTTGAATGGAACCAAGTGATTTGTACACTAATTGCCCTGAAAGACTTAACACGTACTTGCACCTCTGGTAATAATAGTTACATTTTATTCCCTATTTCATACATTTAATTCACACTTTTAGCAAAATAACCTGCAAATATTTGTTTTATTCCTGTTTTTTTTACCTTTCCTCTTTTATTGAGTGGTTTATCTCTGTTTAATGTGCATGGTCTCAAATTACAGCAGCTTCTAATTGCACTTTATCTCTAACAAAAGACGTTAAGGAGCCACTGTCTCCTGATGCTTAGCTTCTGTAGAAAGGAAAATAAGGAGACGCAGATCTTACAGAATTACACAGAGCAACATAAATCATTCAACATGAGCACATATGTTTCACTTTAATCAGCCTTTCATAGCTAGCATTTTGCTATTATGAACATGTGTATACCAATAGCTATTTTATTGTATTTAAAATGTGCTGTTTTTGAAAGCCATTAGCCCTATTATTTTTATATGTTTTGCCAAGTGCTTGTACAGTAAGTAACCTTTCCTTGAAGAGTCACTAAACATAAAACCACAGTTTAATAATGAAAATATACATTGAAAGACCTTCATGCAGCTGTTCATATATATTAAGGACAGTCAGTGAAGAGTTTGTCATCAAAGCTTCATATACAGTATATATTTTTTGTAGCTTTTAATTTACTACTTTGCTATTGCAAAGCATGCCTGATGTGTGGGTGATAGAACTGGACCGATAGCAGTGAGATTTGGTTGTGATATTCACAGTGGACTGCATCTTCCTTCAAATGAGCTGATCCGTAATGAAGGTATAGTGTATGTGGACCTTGTTCTGGTCCTAGCCTAGCATCAGTTCATAGTGCCTTTAAGATTTGATAGTTTTTTTCAAGCCCTAACATAGATCTCCTATTGCATTGTATCATAATTCTATTAACATCCACTGCTCAAGCCCTGAATAAAGGGGAGACCTTTCCCCCAAAACATTTAGGCTGTATTTGATGCTCTTAACCAATGACCATTTCAAAAAGTCCTCTGAGTGATATAAACCTTTGTAGTAAGTTCTCCTCAATACCCACCCAGAGTATATTGGCCACACGTGGATTTACAATACATTAGATCCTTTAAAAAAAAAAAATTGCAGTGTTTAAAGATAATGACATTATGTTTTAAATAAGGTCAGCCATAGACGGTTCGAAGCTTGTCGGCTTCCTGCTGATTCGAACCGTGTTTGGGCAGGCTGAATGTACCAAGTTGAAGTTGATCTATTGATCAACTTGGGTACAACCACCCAGTCAGATTTTACTTGTGATTATCATTAGCGGCTGCTATAGCACTGTCTGTGTTCATGGGGGAACTGTGTAAATTTCTTTCCTGCAACCCGTAGTTTCAGGAAAGAAATTAGCACCTTCTATAGCCTGCCTAAGTCAATCTAATACCCTTTTGTGCCACAATTAGAAAATGTTTTAACCCTCACCCATAGCCAATGAGGGTGAGTTGGGTCATCAGACATGACTCTTCATCCTATCCCCCTTATAAAATCATGCTAGTGTCTGTTTGCAGTGCGGGCTGGATAGATCTCTTTGCTAGGTTAAAGTATATGTCAGGGCAAAAAACATGCAGCACAATGCATACACAGTAGTGTACCTTTTTTAATGGTAATGCAGCTGGGAGGGTGCTAGATAGATCTTGTGGAGGTGGGAGAGAGCAGGGTTTTAAAATAATTTTCTAAGCTCCTGCTGCAATGTGCCATGACTCTAAATGGCCATGGGCAGTGCTGGGCATGTCTGTTAATTGATAAGGCCATCAATAGTGCCAAAATCTAAACAGCTACTGAAGCATTGCAGAAGGAAGAGCAATGTCAACCTATAAAAAGAAAATGACTATCCAAATGTTTTAATGGTGGCATTAACAAGTGTTTAGAAAACATTCCATGGGAAAACAAAGAGCCTGGTGTTATTAGTATGGGTAGCCTACATCACAAATGTGATTTTATGATTTGACCATAGTGTGTTGCTCGAAGTAGGAGTAGGGACATGATTAAAACTGCAATCAAGATAGGGTCAGAGTTGGACAATCACAGATAGGGATAGGGATTTCTTTTTATAAGCTTACCTCCAATGTTCTTCAAGCTCATATTTGCATTTTTAGTTTCCTTTTGTTGGCCAACAAATGTGTAGACAAATAAAAATACCTAGACCTTCTTTGTTACTTCCCTATTAGTGCAAGAGTTTTCCCCGTCAGCAACTTGTCCAGTAGCTGATTCTTTCTCTGTTAGCCTTAGGTAATAAAGCTCAGGTTGACATCAAGAAAGATAAGAAAGGTCAAGAACATGATGTCAAGGATAAAGTGAGGGCAGGAAAGATATCTGCTGCCTTGAGAGGAAGGTGACACTGATCTTGGAGACATACTACTGCTTTCCATGATGAAAACAAAATTGAAAGGAACAAAGCAAATGTGGACAAAGCAAATCTGACAACCAGAGGGTATGGTAGCATTTACTGAGCAATTGTCTAGGATATCTATTACTGAAGATGAGCTCCCATCCACTGTACACTGTATTTTAATGCCCTGCTTTTGTCAGTGTTGGCCAAACATTCAAAAGTTGCAACCACTACATCTTAAGAGATATTTTTACAAAAATGAATGAACAAGCTCAATAGGCAATGCTTTTCAGCAAATCCACCATAAACATCCAGTGTCTCTATTACTGAAGATGAGCTCCCATTCACTGTACACTGTATTTTAATGCCCTGCTTTTGTCAGTGTTGGACAAACATTCAAAAGTTGCAACCACTACATTTTAAGAGATATTTTTACAAAAATGAATGAACAAGCTCAATAGGCAATGCTTTTCAGCAAATTCACCATAAACATCCAGTGTCGGGCTTCAAACACACAGGTTTTTATTCTTGCTGTTTTAAATATCACCTAGCCCCAGCCAAAACATATTTTGAAAAAGAGGATTGCATGAGTATTGATTGAATTTATTCATATTTATGTAGATGTATTGTTTCACATCAGATCCTGGTATGGTCTTAATGGTTGGTGTGAGTGGTATAGCCTAAGTTATAGAAATTGGCTTTGTTTCCTATTTTGAATATAGCTGTATAAATGAGGACAGATTATGTCTCCTTCATTAACAGATAATTGGAAAAAGTCAAGGCTGCAGCAGCAACAAGCACACTGCACAATAGCTTAATTGCTGTATAGTGCATGAACTTCTGTTAATCCTAATGTGTCCCATGCACTTTGGTAATATACTTTAAAATCTCTTTATAGAATTCATGTACCTTGAAGGACACTGCTGTAATAATGCATTTTGTAAGGATAGCTTGTAGTGCCTCTAAAGAAAACTTCTGATTTAAGCTTCAGTCAGAGGGGGAATAACCCAAGAACTTGTTGTTATGAAGCTGATTTTTTATTAAAAATGTTTTGACATTTATAGCGTTAGATATTTCCTGATACTAAGACATTGCTTTTAACAATGTAGTGACATTGCAAGCTTTTTAAGTAATTGTATGCTCTTTTTTGCTGCTATTTTCAAATAGCAGCAATTTCTAAATGTCATTCCTAATTCAATGTGCTGTACTAAAGCTGTTAACACTTTTCCGGGCAACGTGTTAGAGAAAGGACAACATTTAATCATTGGGCTTTTTATTTTCAGGTATTCTGTGGATCGACACACAGACATGGATAGGATATTCAACATCGATTCTGGAAATGGATCAATTTTTACATCCAAACCTCTAGATCGGGAGTCCTCCTTGTGGCACAATATCACAGTAATAGCTACAGAGATCAGTAAGTCAATTCTAAATACCAACATGATCCCTGTAGTAATGAAGCAGGTCCTTGCTGAGTTGATCTTAAGAAATATACTGGACAGTATGGCTGGGCTTGTTAAAAAACACTAATTATTGTGGTAACATATCTACTCCTTGGTTATATGCAGGAATGAGCAAATCAACCTGAGTTCAGTTTATGGGCTATTTCTCAAACCAGTTGTGAAGCCTAAAATTGCAAAATGTAATTCAAATCCCACTGAAGTGTATGGGAATGGGGAATTGGGGAAAATCTTGAAAATCAGTTCTATCCATTTTCAAGGCTAATAGGCAAGGAATTGTCAAACAAAGGGCATGGGGACCTGGACGCTGCCATGGGAGATGTACTAATGCGAAAAAAAATGTTTAACCAGCTTACAGCAGGTATCATCCTTTTTATGCAACCTCTTAAAAATAGTTGAAGGCTGCAATCCCTCTTCCAGACATAAGGCAGATTTTATCCTGAAATACAAGTTAGACTGCAATACTTCAGATACAGTAGTCACACATACAGTACAGTGGTTGGAGAATATACAAGCATCTTGATTGGGCTGCAGTGTAAGAGGAAAAGATGTAGAAATTTTCATAATGGAATCAAAATCAGAGTTTTTTTTTTTTCAGAGACAATAGACAGAAATATTTTTCAGACTCAATACACAGTATGAAAGCAGTTTTACTAGGCTGCAATTTCATATGGAGAGACAAGACAGGTATTATCATGAAATAAGAAAATAGACTGCAGTAATTGAGAGACCAGTAGCCAGAAATATTGTACATATTCAATGCATACTACTATAGCAGCTTTAGTAGACCCACATTTCAGAGAGAGAGAGAGAGAAAGAGAGGGAGGGAGATGAAGATAGAGAGAGATCAAGCAGGTTTTATTATGACATAAAAATAAGAGTGAATATGAAAACAGGACGTGACCGTGCTAAAACCAAACAAATTGATTAAAAAAGAATAAATAAGCTGCAAACATAAAGTGAGGATTCATCACTTAATAAAACATAATTAAAAAATGGTGCGCTAGTGAATTCATATATAAAAGAAAAAACAAAAATAAGTATAACAAAAACGATCTAGTGAATATTAGGGAAAGTCCATATATTCAATCATTAGTGGATTGTAAAACACACCCCTATAGAAACATATAGGTGCATAACAGTCTGATAGAGAATAAAAATCTGTGTGAAAAATTGATTGTAGATAACATCCACCGTATACCAATAATTTGTAAAAGCAGCCTCCACCTATCAGGATATGCTCTTACCAGAGCCCCATGACCACCTATTACAGGGGGGGGGGTCAGGGAACACTTATGTGGACACAGCCTCCACTGGGCAACCAGCACTCAGGCTCCAATTAGCAATCTGATCACAGCGATGAAAAGCTTCAAATGAATATACCTCCGCTTGACAGGTACAGCCAGCGCATAGGAGTAAAAAGACAACAATAGTGTAATCCCATTTAAAATGATCAATTTAATAAAAAATATTGCACTTACAATTAGACGAATAAGGTAAACATCATGTACAAAGCATGCGATGGCTAGGAAACAGCACTTCCGCCCAGCCGGTTTTGTTGTGTGCTGTGTGCTTTGGGTCATTGTCATGTTGGAAGATCCAGCCTCGACCCATCTTCAATGCTCTAACTGAGGGAAGGAGGTTGTTCCCCAAAATCTCGCAATACATGGCCCCGGTTATCCTCTCCTTAATACAGTGCAGTCGCCCTGTCCCATGTGCAGAAAAACACCCCCAAAGCATGATGCTACCACCCCCATGCTTCACAGTAGGGATGGTGTTCTTGGGATGGTACTCATCATTCTTCTTCCTCCAAACACGTTTAGTGGAATTATGACCCAAAAGTTCTATTTTGGTCTCATCTGACCACATAAATTTCTCCCATGACTCCTCTGGATCATCCAAATGGTCATTGGCAAACTTAAGAAGTGCCTGGACATGTGCTGGTTTAAGCAGGGGAACCTTCCGTGCCATGCGTGATTTCAAACCATGACGTCTTAGTGTATTACCAACAGTAACCTTGGAAACGGTGGTCCCAGCTCTTTTCAGGTCATTGACCAGCTCCTCCCGTGTAGTTCTGGGCTAATTTCTCACCTTCCTTAGGATCATTGAGACCCCACGAAGTGAGATCTTGCATGGAGCCCCAGTCCGAGGGAGATTGACAGTCATGTTTAGCTTCTTCCATTTTCTAATGATTGCTCCAACAGTGGACCTTTTTTCACCAAGCTGCTTGGCAATTTCCCCGTAGCCCTTTCCAGCCTTGTGGAGGTGCACAATTTTGTCTCTAGTGTCTTTGGACAGCTCTTTGGTCTTGGCCATGTTAGTAGTTGGATTCTTCCTGATTGTATGGGGTGGACAGGTGTCTTTATGCAGCTAACGACCTCAAACAGGTGCATCTAATTTGGGATAATAAATGTAGTGTAGGTGGACATTTTAAAGGCAGACTAACAGATCTTTGAGGGTCAGAATTCTAGCTGATAGACAGGTGTTCATATACTTATTTGCAGCTGTATCATACAAATAAATAGTTTAAAAATCATATATTGTGATTTCTGGATTTTTTTTTTAAATTATTTCTCTCACAGTGGACATGCACCTGCGATGACAATTTCAGACCCCTCCATTATTTCTAAGTGGGAGAACTTGCAAAATAGCAGGGTGTTCAAATACTTATTTTCCTCACTGTATATGCTCTGCATTCAGTGTAGACTATGTATACAGTGTATTTGGTGGTGTACAGTATATAATCCACTTCAGTCGGTGTATTAATATATATATATATGTACAGCCTAGTATATATATATATATATATATATATATATATATATATATATATGATCTATATATATATATATATATATATATATATATATATATATATACTCTGCATTCAGTGTAGACTATATACAGTCAGTGCAGGCAGTGTATTCATATATATACATATATACAGTGTAGTATATATATATATATATATATATATATACTCTGCATTCAGTGTATATACAGTCTATATACAGACTATATATACAGTCAGTGTGCAGGCAGTGTAAGAATATATATATATATATATATATATATATATATATATAGTGTAATATATATATATATTATATATATACGTCTTAGTGTATTAGCAACAGTAACCTTGGAAACGGTGGTCCCAGCTCTTTTCAGGTCATTGACCAGCTCCTCCCGTGTAGTTCTGGGCTGATTTCTCACCTTCCTTAGGATCATTGAGACCCCACGAAGAGAGATCTTGCATGGAGCCCCAGTCCGAGGGAGATTGACAGTCATGTTTAGCTTCTTCCATTTTCTAATGATTGCTCCAACAGTGGACCTTTTTTCACCAAGCTTCTTGGCAATTTCCCCGTAGCCCTTTCCAGCCTTGTGGAGGTGCACAATTTTGTCTCTAGTGTCTTTGGACAGCTCTTTGGTCTTGGCCATGTTAGTAGTTGGATTCTTACTGAATGTATGGGGTAGACAGGTGTCTTTATGCAGCTAACGACCTCAAACAGGTGCATCTATTTTAGGATAATTAATGTAGTGGAGGTGGACATTTTAAAGGCAGACTAACAGATCTTTGAGGGTCAGAATTCTAGCTGATAGACAGGTGTTCAAATACTTATTTGCAGCTGTATCATACAAATAAATAGTTTAACCACCTCCTATCCGCGCTATAGCCGAATGACGGCTACAGCGCGGCTCTAAAATGCCGGGAGGACGTCTATTGACATCCTCCCATTCGGCTCGTGCTGGGCGCGCTCCCGCGGGCGCGAGTGGCGCGTGCACGTGCCGCCGCACACTGCGGGAGCGTGCCCGTGGGTCTGGCGGACCCCATGTCTGCCGGAGACCCGCAATCTCCTTACAGAGAGGAGGAACGGGGAACCACCGAACTAAACACGGCGGTTCCCCGTTCTGTGAGGGGGGGCATGCCAGGTCTACTGATCCCTGTCACTGGGATCAGTTAGATCTGTCATGCCCCTGTCAACCCTGCCCCCCCCACAGTTAGAACACACCCAGTGAACATTGTTAACCCCTTCACTGCCCCCTGCAGGTTAACCCCTTCACTGCTAATGACATTTATACAGTAATCAGTGGACATTTAAATTTCTGATCGCTGTATAAATGTCATTGGTCCCAAAAAAGTGTCAAAAACGTCCGACATGTCCGCCCCGATATCGCAGTACCGATAAAAATCGTAGATCGCCGCCATTACCATTAAAAAAAAAGAAAATAATAAAAACGCCATAAATCAATGTCCATAGTTTGTAGGCGCTATAACTTTTGCGCAACCCAATCAATATAAGCCGATTGCGATTTTTTTAACCAAAAATATGTAGAAGAATATATATTGGCCAAAACTGATGAATAAATTAGTTTTTTATTTTTTATTTTTGGATATTTAATATAGCAAAAAGTAAAAAATATTGTTTTTTTTTTTCAAAATTGTTGCTCTTTTTTTGTTTATAGCGGCGATCAGAAATTACACAGAGGCGATCAAATACCACCAAAAGATAGCTCTATTTGTGGGAAAAAAAGGATGCAAATTTTGTTTGGGTACAACGTCGCACGACCGCGCAATTGTCATTCAAAGAGCGGCATCGCTGAAAACTGAAAATTGGTCCGGGCAGGAGGGGGGTTTAAGTGCCCAGTAAGGAAGTGGTTAAAAATCACATATTGTGATTTCTGGATTTTTTTTTAGATTATGTCTCTCACAGACACCTGCAATGACAATTTCAGACCCCTCCATGATTTCTAAGTGGGAGAACTTGCAAAATACTCTGCATTCAGTGTAGACTATATACAGTCAGTGCAGGTAGTGTATTCATATATATATATACATATATACAGTGTAGTATATATATATATATTCTGCATTCAGTGTAGATTATATATACAGTCAGTGTGCAGGCAGTGTATGAATATATATACTGTATATATATATATATATATATATATATATATATATATATATATACTCTGCATTCAATCTAGACTATATATACAGTGCATGCCAGGTTGCATGCTCAGATAAGGGTCTGGCATAGATTTTAAGGGGGACTCCATGGCAAAAAAATTTTTTAAATAGCATGGGGGTCCCCCCAAAATCCATACCAGACCCTTATCCAAGCATGCAACCTGACAGGTCAGGATGGGGGCATGAGCGAGCCCCCCTTCCTTGAACCATACCAGGCCACATGCTCTCAACATGGGGAGGGTGCTTTGGGGTCCCCCCATGCACCTTGTCCCCATGTTGATGGAGACAGGGGCCTCTTCCCGACAACTCTGGCCGGTGGTTGATGGGGTCTGCGGGCGGGGGGCTTATTGGAATCTGGAAGCCCCCTTTAACAAGGGGGTCCTCAGATTCCACCCCCGTGTGAATGGGTATTGGGTACATTGTCTAATTTTTTTTTGTGTCATCACGCGCCCTGATTGACGATGGATTACATCGGGGGACACTTTTTTTTTCTTGTCCTAAACTGTCTCCTGTCATTTTTACTGTTTTGTCTTTTGGTGATTAAGTAAGGTACAATGCACCCGATACTCATTCACATGAGGGGGTCAGTATCTGGGGGCCTCCTTGTTAAAGGGGACTTCCACATTCTGATAACCCCCCGCCCGCACACCCTGACAACCACAGCCCAGGGTTGTCAGGAAGAGGCTCTTGTCCCCATTAACATGATGACAAGGTGCTTTGCAGTGGGGGGCACAGAGCCCCCACTGCCTCAAAGCACCCACCCCCCATGTTGAAGGCTTGTAACCTGGTATGGTTCAGGGGGGGAACGCTCGCTTGTCCCCGCATCCTGCCCGGCCAGGCTGCATGCTCGGATAAGGGTCTGGTAAATTTTTTTTTAAATTTTAGTGTGGAATTCCCGTTGAGATCCATACCAGACCCAAAGGGCCTGGTGTGGACTGGGGGGGACCCTATGCTGTTTTTTATCTATATTGCTAGGAGTCTGCAATACATTACAGCCACAAGAAATTTTAAATTACTTTTCTTCTTTAGAAATGTAATTTTGCTGCAGCACTGTTCTAAACATCACACAGATGCACCACTTTCCAGGCAGACTAAGGGGACTCCCCCATGCGCGATATTTAATATGGAATATATTTAGTATAGGAATATTTGATTTTTATTGTTTCACTTTAAGCATTATTAAAATCACTGCTCCTGAAAAAAGGATTGTTTTAAAAACATTTTTTGCATTGATACATGTCCCCTATGGGTAGTACCCGGGTCCCCATACACTTTTTATGGCAATAACTTGCATATAAGCCTTTAAAATTATCACTTTTGATTTTTCATAGACTTTAATGGGGTTTGCATGTTCACACTAATTTTTTTGCCTGTTCGCATGTTCTGGTGCAAACCAAACCGGGTGTGTTTGGCCCATCCCTATAAGCCACCTGACCACAGTTCAAAGTCTAGGAAGTACATAATTAGTAATTAATTGTTATAACAGTGAATGACCACATTAGTTCAACTTTTACCAAACTCAGAATGACTTGAGTTTGGATCAAATCCAGGTTCGACCTCAACTTATAGCGCATATCTAGTTATAATTAGTTCAGCAAAGATGAAACATGATATCTTAGGCCTTGTCATAAAAAAAGCAATTAAATGGTGTTTTTTTCATCTGCAATTCCTATTGAATAGCTTGAGATATAAAATGATTATTTAATGCAATATAACTGTGCTCACAGATTATGGTTTTGGTATAATAATCAAATCTATTTTGTATCAACTCCCATTTGATAATTAAATGCTAGTATAATCCCAATCAGCACTGACACAAACACATCACTTCCTTCACTGGAAGTCACCCAGAGCAAGATTAAAGTTAATAGAATTAGTAGCAACTATGAAGTCAATGTGAAAGGCAGACCCAATTACACATGAGGGCCTGGTATTGGCAGATGCACAGGCTATAAAATTGCATCTTGCAGGCTATCTAGGACAAATTGTCATTGAAGATTTGAAAACAGTCTGACATCTAGTCATCACATAATATTTAAGTATTGAAATAAAAGATCAATGTGTACTATGTGTGATTGTGATATATAATACTTGGTTGTATCCAGAGTTACATTGCATTTGAATTAATTATATTTGATTTTTCTGTGGTATGATTCCATTTTTAATATTGACTGCAAGGTGTATTATTTAATGACCTCATCCACCATCCATTTGCTGCTGATAATAATGTACCTAAAGCCAATCTTTATTGTTTTTAAATAGAATAGAGATGGGTTAAAACCCATCTCATGATTTTATTGCTAACTGTGTCCCCGTTGGGCAGATTCACACTCATTATTTTCCTGGCGGCCATTGCAACAAGACAAAGTGAAAGAAAATCCAAAGTTTTCATTTGTCACTGGAACAAGTAGAGAGGGAAAATCTTCCAATGGAGGATGAAACCTGTATAAGGGAAGATTTCCCTTCTTTTGGGAACATTTCCTAACTTTCTGATGTGTCTTGAGACAGGAAGAAAATGATAATCTCCTCAAAGAGATAAAACAAAAAAAAAAAAATCTGATAGGGGTTTCAACCATTTCCTGCTATTTACTTTAAGCACCTCCCGCCCGCCTTATAGACAAATGATGGCGAGCCGGGCGCACTCTTGTTCTGGGACAACATCATATGATGTCACCCCAGTCTCACTGTGCTTGTGCGCCCGCCAATCGGGGGGGGGGGGGGCATGCTGGTCGCAATCCTGATCTCGGTAAAAAGCTGATGACATTTTACCCAGGTGATCAGCTGTGTCCAATGTCGGTTTTCTGACAGAAACTAAGAAAACTTTTTTTTTTCTTTCAAAATTTTCAGTCTTTTTTTGTTTTTTTTAATAAAAAAAAAAAAAAACCCAGAGGTGATTGAATACCACCAAAAGAAAAAAGCTCTACTTGTGTGAAAAAAAATGATGAAAATTAGTTTTTCTCTTTGTGGATTAAAATTGGTTTTCTGGACTTTATATTTTATACAAGTATACACATCTGTTTTAAAGATGGACTTTTGTTTGCCTAATCACAGACAAGGCATCTTATCACCTACTGCTGCTGTTTTTGTCACAAATCATTTAAGTCAATTTTGTTAGTTAATCACACTAAGCGCAATTTTTTTTTGCATATAATTAAATAAGAAAAAATAAAAAATATCCCATAGTTTGTAGACACTATAACTTTAATCAATCAATATATGCTTATTGGGATTTATTTTTAACAAAAATATGTAGCAGAATACATATTGGCCTAAATTTATAAAGAAATTAGATAGTTTTTTCTATTTTTTCAATTGAATATGTTTTATAGCAGAAAGTAAATAATATATATTTTTTTTTTAATTGTCTGTCTTTTTTTGTCTATAGCACAATAGAATAAAAAATGCAGAGGTGATCAAATACCATCAAAAGAAAGCTATATTTGTGGGGTAAAAAGTACTTGCATTTTAGTTGGGTACCGTATTGCACGACCATGCAATTGTCAGTTAAAGTAACGCAGTGCCATATTGCAAAAAATGGCCTGGTCATGAAAGGGGGGGAGGGGAATCTTTCGGAGGTCAAGTGATTGAGGCAGCGCCTCCACCCAGGACAGGGCCTCTGTGAACAGAGGGGATTCCCTTCCTGGGAAATTAGCCAGCAATCAAATCGAAATAATTAGGAGCAGAGGAACTATTTCAATCCACATATAACATTAACCGTATAGATGCACATGAGTATGGAAATACAAGCCATATATAAGAAGAGATTAATAATAGTACATACATCCAAGGTACAAACAAGTATTATCAGAAAAGGGCCCAACATGAGTCATGGTGGAATTATGCATATATACCCTGGTATATGTAGTTATTAACAGAGAGACTTCCAGATGAATGTTGCTGCAAAGTCCAGTTGCAGGGGCCCCTGGGGACGATCATGATGCAGCTTCCATCTTTGGGGTAAACTTACTAAAACTGGAGCACTCAGAATTTTGGTGCAGCTGTGCATATTAGCCAATCAGCCTCTACCTTCTGCTTGTTCTATTAAGCTTGATAATAAAACCTAGAAGCTGATTAGTTTCTATACAGAGTTGCACCAGATTTTTCACTCTCCAGCTTTAGTAAATAACCCTCTTTGTGTCAGAGACGGGGATGGGGAGATTCTCTGTCATCCAAAGAAGCCTGGAATGGAGCTTCTCACATGCAGAAACTGTGGTGTGGAACTAGAACTCAGAGTCACCTGTCTATTCTGTGCCTTAGTTCCTCCCCAGTAGTTTCAAATCTGACATGCAACCAGACCTCTAACAACCAGAAGAGGCAGGATGTCTGACCTGGATCTAACCTATGCTGGTTGTTGAGCCCTAAGCTAAAGCTAGCCATAGAATCCCAGACCAGAAGGGACAGGATCAACTATAATAACAAAGCTGCATATAAGCTCTATTGCAATAAACACCTATTAAAGCTGTTGTATCCCCTTAATTGTGATTTTTACCTTCAGGTAAGCCTATAATAAGGCTCACCTGTAGGTAAAATGAATATCTCCTAAACCTGCATGGTTTAGGAGATATTCACCTTACATGCAGTCGCTGACGTCAGTGGCACATGCACAGTGAAGTCCTGGCGAAGGCCTGGCGTACAGCGCCGGACCTTGCCAGAAGGTAGAGTGACGTCTCGTGGCTCCGGCCACTCACAGCACCGGAGCCGAGAACCTGGAAGGATCCCCCGAGGGAAAATGTCAGCTGTCTTTGCTGGGACCGGGCAGACCTGTTGGAGCTTCATTCTGAGGTAAGTATTTGATAATGAGCTAGTATGTAGTGCATACTAGCTCATTATGCCTTTGCCTTACAGGTTTTTTTTTTATCTGAGCATACAACCGCTTTAATATACTGGAAGGGGACCACTACACGCATACAGTAACACAGACCTAGCTATCTGACACTTTGCATGTGAGATAATATTAGGACTGCAATGCTTCTGCCAACAATCTTTAGATACAGTATATACCCAGAAGCTACGAGCAACAACACTAAACTACCAAACACAGGGGTACTCACCTATTAATCTCTTCTGGTCTGGTCTAGTCTGGTCTGGTCTGGTCTGGTCTTAGCAGCATGGGCAGGACACGTGGCTGGGTCTTTCTCTCTCTCTCTTTCTCTCTCTCTCTCTCCTCTCCATTTCCTCCTTCTGGGGTATTAAAGTCAGCCTCCAAGAGAAAGGAGGCACTAATATATACTGGCAGCAGATCCCTGGATTTGTTCTACAATAAATGATATATAAGTATTCACACAACAATCAACAAACATAATCAATGATAATGTTTTCCAAAATGCCTAAAATTGTATGTAGACAAGCATAGTATCTCATATTGGTTACATAAAAAAAAGAGCTGCTAAACCTTGAATCTGCTCTCCCATCAGTCACTGCGGCTACTGGTTGGGGGACGACTTGCGCTGTAAGATTCTATATATAAAAGATGCATGGTGTCATACTTCCGGTGACACCATGCATCTTTTATATATAGAATCTTTATACCATCCACCGGAGTCCTCTGGGGAGCTGTGGTTCCAGAATTTTTAACACAGATCATTTAATCTTAATCAATCTTACAGGTACTTCATTTCTGTTATGATATAAGTTTGTTTGGTTGCTTTTTTGCCATACACTGCCAACAAGTTATTCATCAGTGAATTGATTACACATAGATAATACACTACAAGCAATATGGACACTTGATCTAATATATAGATTAACTTAAGGTATCTCTATATTACAGTGATTACAGGTCCGCTGCCCACAAGCTTTTTGTCCCCTGTGTCCGCCCCCCTGAATCGTGGGGTCTATTAGGTTATCGCTAGTCAAGTAAGCTTTGTGTACATATCTCTACAGATACCATTGTAAATTCGACTGTACTATAGGCTATATGCTTAATTGTATATATTTTGTTTGCTCTCAGTCCTTTAAAATAAGGTCCAGAAGAAGCCTCACAGCGAAATGCGTCGACCTTCATCAGACTTGTCTTGATTTCAGTATTGGGTACTTTTGTATCACAACTAGAGTTGAGCGAACCTCTGGAAGTTCGGGTTCTGCTGGTCCATCCGAACTTCGGGACAAAGTCCGGGTCCGGACGGAACCCGAACGATCGCATGGACAACGAACCCCATTGAAATCAATGGGGACCCGAACTTTTATGCACAAAAATGGCTGTAACAAAGTCCTGGAAAGCCCTAGAGGGCTGCAAAAGGAAGTAAAATGGGGGTAAGGGTAGGGCAAGTGCCCTACAAAAAAATGGGGACAGGGAAATAACTGTAAATATTTTTAAAAAAATAAAAACATAAAAAAAGCAAAAATGGAGGTGAATGTGGATCATCTTCAAACTGTGTCTGAAAAGTATTAATTAACGGTAGAAGCCATATAACTGTTCTAAAATCATCTTCAAACTAGGGCAAGTGCCCTACAAATAAATGG
>BLSH010341846.1:769516-782911 GCA_018402905.1 Glandirana rugosa | reverse complement strand
GCCCCCCCCCCCCCCCCCGTGACACTGGCAGATTATGGTGATGGGTAGAGGGGCATTTCAGCTAACAGAAGAGGCATCAGCGTAAGGGACATATTCTGCTAACTGTAAGTTATGTCCCTTGTGCTGGTTTTTGTGTTTTTATTTTGACTGCATAATTCTAGAGAAAGAAAGCAAGACTGAAAGAGAAAGAAAGAGAGAAAGAAAAAAGAAAGTGAGAATGAAAGAGAGAAAGAAAGAAAGCGAGAATAACAGAGAATGAAAGAAACAAAGAAAGAAAGAAAGAGAAAAAAGAATGAAAGAGAGAATGAAAGAGAAAGAAAGAAAGAGAAAGAAAACGAAAGTAGGAAAGAGAGAATGAAAGAGAAAGAAAGAAAGAGAGAATGAAAGAGAAAGAAAGAGAGAGAATGAAAGAGAAAGAAGGAAAGAGAAAGAAAACGAAAGTAAGAAAGAGAGAATGAAAGAGAAAGAAAGAAAGAGAGAATGAAAGAGAAAGAAAGAAAGAGAGAATGAAAGAGAAAGAAAGAAAGAAAGAGAAAGAAAACAAAAGGAAGAAAGAGAGAATGAAAGAGGAAGAAAGAAAGAGAGAATGAAAGAGAAAGAAAGAAAGAGAAGAAAACGAAAGGAAGAAAGAGAGAATAAAAGAGAAAGAAAGAAAGAGAGAATGAAAGAGAAAGAAAGAGAGAGAGAATGAAAGAGGAAAAAAAGAAAGAGAAAGAAAACGAAAGGAAGAAAGAGAGAATAAAAGAGAAAGAAAGAAAGAGAAAAAAGAATGAAAGAGAGAGAGAGAAAGAAAGAAAGAAAGAAAGAAAGAAAGAAAGAAAGAAAGAAAGAAAGAAAGAAAGAAAGAAAGAGAAATAAAGAAACAATTAAAGAGAAAGAAAGCGAGAATGAATGAGAAAGAAAGAAGGAAAGAGATAATGAAAGAGAAAGAAAGAAAGAGATAATGAAAGAGAAAGAAAGAAAGAAAGAGAATGAAAGAAAGAAAGAAAGAAAGAAAGAAAGAAAGAAAGAAAGAAAGAAAGAAAGAAAGAAAATAAAACATGATACATTTGTTTTTAGCCTAAAATAGCACATAATATAGAAAAATGCATTTTTCTCCAGAGTGTTGTAAATACAAAGTCTAACAAATCCAGTTTCTCTATAGCTCTAGGAGCCTTGCATTCGATCTTGTGAATTAACTTAGTAGTTATTTTAAATGAAGATAATATATTTAGGCATTTAAATATGTTAAAAGGATCCTGCAATGAAAGAAAAAAGAGCCTGCCATTACCAATCTTCTCAAAATGCTACTTTCCTGAATGTTTTTAGCTTCAAGTACCAAAAAGGAAGGGTATCCATGCAATCAATAACATGAAAATGATATAACACCAGAGGGCAGCATCCCAAATCAATTATACATGCAAACTTTTTTACTTTATAATGGACTTTAAATATGCCCCCCTCCCCATGTCATATGATATTGTATACAATAAAAAAAATGTATTAAAAAATGTGATTTTATTATTATAGTCAGATTTTAAGATCCTATATTAACTTCCAACATGAAAAGGAATAAAGAATTAATGAGCTATACAGTCATAGAAAGCGCAGCATACAAAATACATCAGTCTACGCATTTCTCAGGATTGCTTTATCAGGAGCTTCACGTTTGCAACTTCACACTTTCAAAGTCAATGTCCCGGCACAAGCATGTAGCAAGTCAGAACTCCCTACATGCTTGTTCTAGGTTAGTGACTCAGAATGCATGGAAACCAAAGGGGCAGTATGACCGGCAAATTTTCACAAAAAGGTCTATAAATATTTTTTTTGTAACATGTTCGTAAGTTTAGAAACTTAGGCCTTACAACAAAAATCAATAAACATGTCATTTTACAAAAAAAAACTTGTATTACAGACTATTACAACACTCAGTTTTTAGAAGCATGCTCGTTAATGGTTGCATGCTTGGTGGCAACCACTATAAATTGATTCATTAAAACCCTGACTCTGCTGGAAGGGAAATGGGGATATCTCTCTTTGGAATTATTTAGATTTAATTTGTGTGCAACTGTTGTATTTGAATTTCAGAAAATGCATATTCCTTCAGCTGTTGGCTGCAAGGGGTAGAAATTAAATATTAATAAGCAGCAATTCATATATACCAGATTCAATGGCCTTAGTGATATACATGAATAGATAGAAATAACTATAGGTATAAGTAAGATTTTATCAACCCACTAGTAAAGGATGCAAACAAGTTAATCCTAATGGTAATGCCGTTTTTGTTATGTGTAATACACTGCTTAATACATAGCTTTACATGTGATGTAGCACTGTCATTCCAGGATGCACAGTGGTCCTCTGATTTACAAAACAAGTACTTATAACCTTGAGAACCTAAAAGAATTCCAGTGATACTGAAGTAGCCTCGACACATTATGTGTTTGTCAAGGACAGATTTTTGTCTCCTATGGCCTTCAAGTTTTCTAATGTAAAATACAGCTAGCATTAACTCTAGTGTATTTATGTGCTAGAAAATAATAGATATTTTGAATAGTGCTTAATGCTTTAAAATGTTTTTTTGTCAAATATTGTTATATAGAAGAGCTTTTTGCAATTGATGGCTTAAGTATACCTGCTAGAGATCAGCATACATTTCCAGTACTCTGTAACTTCAGATTTAAACCGCGCTTTGAAACATTTCTTTAACCACTTCAGTGGGGGGGTAAAACTTCAAGGTTTTACCCCCTTCATGACCAGACCATTTTTTGCGATACGGCACTGCGTCGCTTTAACTGACAAATGTGCAGTTGTGTGATGGTATATACAAATAAGATTAATGTCCTTTTTTCCCACAAATAGAGCTTTCTTTTGGGGGTATTTGATCACCTCTGCAGTTTTTATTTTTTGTGATATAACCAAAAAAATAAAAAGACAATTTTGAAAAAAAAAATATTTTATACTTTCTGATATAAAACATATAAAAAAAAATGTAAAAAATCTAATCTTCATCAATTTGGACCAATATGTATTCTGGTACATGTTTTTGGTTAAAAAAATCCCATTAAGTGTATATTGATTGGATTGTGCAAAAGTTATTGTGTCTACAAACTGGGATATTTTTATGGCATTTTTTTTTATTTTTACTAGTAATGGCAGTGATCAGCAATTTTTAACTGCGACATTGTGGTGGACAAATCAGACACTAAGTGACACTTTTTGGGGACTAGTGACACTAATACAGTGATCAGTGCTAAAAACATACACTCTCACTGTACTAATGACACTGGCAGGGAAGGGGTTAACATCAGGGGCAATAAAAGGTTTAAGTGTGCTCCTAGGAGTGATTTCTAACTGTGGTGGTGATGGCTTAACTTGAGGAAAAAAGAGATCCATGTTTATGCTTAGCAGAAACACAAGATCTCTATTTTCCTCTCTGACAGAACAGTGGTCTGCTTTGTTTACATAGGCAGACCACCATTCTGCCTCTCCTGTCAATAATCGGCGGGTCCCGGTGGACATCGGATCGTCTGGACCCACTGATTGGCTCTCGCTGTGTCCAATCACAGCGGGAGTGGGTAGCCGGTTGCGCATGTGCGCACCCCAGACCCGAAAGAAGAGACAATGTACAGGTACGGTTTTTGCGTGCAGCCGGGCCGCCCTGCCACAGTTAATGTGCGGTGGGCAGTCTGGACGCAGTTAAAATACAGTTCCATGTTTAGTTCAGTTTAAATAGTTGTTTGAGCCAAATTGACACAAATAGACCATTTCCAGAATGATGTGACCGCTGGGTGTGCTGTAATGTACTATGGTAATATTACTAGCTACATGGCACCGTGCTCTGGCAGCAGTATGGGCAACTTCCCGTCTACTGTCGAGTATAAAGAAAGTCTGGCTTAGTGCTTCTTCTTTATTCAGTAGAAGCCTTCTATCAATAAATACAAAGCTTCCTCTAATTGGCAGAGGTGGAGAGCTGGACGGATGTCCTCACAATGTCCACTTCGGCCAGCCAGAGGAAGCCTTGTATTCATTTAAAAAAATACAAGGCCTCTCCTGAATGGTGGGAAGCACTATGCTCAACATTCTTTATATCCAGCTGAAGACGGGAAGTCACCCGTACTGCTGTCAGAACAAATCGCCACTTAGGGAGGCCATAGATGTTGAGATTTTCTTTACTGCAACCACAGGACTGTGTTGTTGGGGGAATTGTGCTCTCCTGGCAGAGGAGCATGGGAGCCATCTTGGCTGGGAAAAAAAGTGATTATTGCTAGCAGTTAGGGATGGGCGAACGGTTCGGGCCGAGCATGACTTTGGGCCAAATATTTGTTCGCCAAACACACGAATTTGCACGGTGTTTGCCCCAACGAATACCCTGCAATGCACAGTGCATTCTGTGCCCTGATTGGGCAAAGCTTTCTCCAATAAGGGCCCAGTATAAGCTGGTTGTTAAGGAACATGGCCAGGAAGCCGGCCGCCGCGTCCTTAACAACCGATGAGTCATCAGCTGTCAATGGGTTTACCCGCTGCCAGCTGAATAAAAAAAGTGCCATAAAAAGGGGGAAGGAAAAAGTAATTGGCCATAAAATGGGTATGGGGGTCTGGGTACTGCCCTGGGGCACACGTTTCTATTAAAACATTTTTTTAAAAAAGATTGTTTTTTTTCAGGGGTAGTGTTTTTAATTATGCTTAAAGTGAAACAATAAAAATGAAATATTCCTTTAAATATCGTGCCTGGGGGGGTCCCCTTAGTCTGCCTGTAAAGTGGCACATTTGTGGGATGTAAAGAACATGCTGCAGCAATAATGACATTTCTAAAGAAAAAAATGTAATTTAAACTTGCTCGCGGCTCTAATTCATTGCCAGGTCCCGGCAATACAGATAACAAAAAAAATTATAAAAATGGTGTGGGGTCCCCCCAAATTCCATACCAGACCCTTTAAGCATCTTTAAGCATCATTAAAATCACTGCTCCTGAAAAAACAATTGTCCACCAGGACAGTACCCAGACCCCCATACCCCTTTTATGGCCAATTACTTCCATATAAGCTTTCAAAATGGGAACTTTTGAATTTGCCTGTTTGGCTCCCATAGACTTCATTGGGGTTCGCTGTTCAGGTTAGAAAATTTCCCCTATTCAGAATTTCTGCTAGGTACTGAACAGGGGGGTGTTCGGCCCATCCCTACTACCAGCAGTTATAGCCACTGTCAATAATCTCATGTAAAAATCAGACATGCTGGTTGTACCCAAGTCAATCATTGGATCAACTTGGGTACAATCAGCCTACCCATAGATGGTTTCAATCTTAACCAGTCTTTGCTGAACCAGCCGAGATTCGAACCATCTATGGCCAGCTTTATTGTATGTAGCTAATACTACTATAACCTACAATAGCACATTCAGCAGTCACATTGTTCTGTAATGGAATATATTCTTAGATGTCACATTTTTAAATGTTACATTTGATTCTTGTTCTTCGTAGGGAAAGCATTTACAGTATATTTTACATAATATCTACATTAAAGAGGAAACTTTGATGGTTTTGATCAGTTTTATTTTACTTGTTTTTTTTTAAGGTTATATACATTTTTAATCTGTTGTTTGATATATGTTATATTCACTAGCCCTATGAATTTTTTTGTTTAAAAAAAAACATTTAATTCAAAAAGCTTTGACAGAGCCATATGAGTTTGATAACGGCACCTCTTGCTTTGAGGTTGTGGTGTGTCTGGGATGAGTCATTGTAATCAATCACAGCTCTCACTAACTAATTTGTGTGTGTACGATTTAGCTTGAGCTGTTGTGTACCGTAGACAACAGGATTCCCTATTGTGTAGCTATTTTTCTTCAGCCTCTCATCTCTCCCCCTCTTACTGCATGTGGCGGTTTCTCTGCAGCCTCTCTACCCATTCCCCTCTCATGTTTGGCTGATTTTCTACAGCCTTTTCTATCCGTCTCTCTGGTTTGCCTGTTTCTCTGCAACCTCCACCACCCCGCTGACCCAAAAGATGTTTTTCTCTCCCCATTCCCTTCTCCAGTTTGATTGTTTCCCTGCAGCCTCTCCCTTCTCCTATGTGGCTATTTCTCTGTGGTCTCTCTCCCCTGCTCCTATCATCATACTTTAACAAAAGACAATGTGCAATGAAATCTTGCAGATTGCTGACAAATGTGTGTTTCCTGAAGATACAGTCTATTCTGTAAAAAAAAAAATGGTTCACTGTAGCCCAAAGGAAGAGGAGTAGTGCTATGCAGTGACAAGCATTCTTATGATCTTTTTAAAAGGTCTGCCTGATAATACCAGGTTTACAAATGGCCATGGCTCTCTCTCAAGTACCCAAGAACTGTGCCCCCCCCCCCCCACCTGCAAAAAATGTGCATCTTCTGAAATCCTGCCTTATTGATTGTGGAAAAGATTGATGTGTTTACAGTTTTAAATTAACTTTCATATGTATTTCATCGTCTTGTGACTTGAGGCATGTAATAGAAGGCATAACAAATCTTCTACTCTACTACTGTCCATTAGATGGCTTCCATTATGTCATTATTCATAAGTGCATTATTACAGCTATTATTCTATGTAAATATGTTGTTTCAGCTATGTTCTATTTGAGTGATAGGACATTTATTATGTCATGGAGTACACTACAATCCAAAACCCCTAATTTGTTAAGCTGCAAATGACCCTTAGGCCTCATGCACACAGGACGTATTTTGACTGTTTTACAGCAGCTGTTTTCAGCTGCAGACTTTCTTTTCTACAGGCAATAACCCCTCCATCATGTTATCCTATGTGTTCATGCACACATAGGCTCTTTACAACTGTTTTTAGCAGTGACGTTTTTGAGCTGTAAAAAAACCCAAGACCAGAGGGTTCTTTTGGACGTTTTTCAGCTGTAAAAACGTTCAAACGCTCAAAAATGGCAAAAAACGCTCAAAACTACTAAAAAACGTTGATCCCCAACATTTTTGGGCATTTTAGATCGATTGAAAAAGAAAAACGCTGGCCTTTTAAAAACGCGAAAAAACTGTGGTAATATAACGCTGTTAAAAGCTGAAAACATCCTTAATAAGCTACTGATGTTTTTTGGACATTTTTTTTAAAGTCCTGTGTGCATGAAGCCAAAAGACCACTGTTCATTTAGCAAAAGTTAGGTCGATTAGTAAGTATATTAACTTCACATTACTATATACAGTATCTCACAAAAGTGACCGCACCCCTGTGATGGACTGGCCAAGCATGTTTCCAGACTTAAACCCTATTGAGCACCTGTGGGGCATCCTCAGATGGAAGGTGGAGGAGTGCAAGGTCTCTAAAATCCACCAGCTTTGTGATGTCATCATGGAGGAGTGGAAAAGAACTAAAGTGGCAACCTGTGAAGCTCTGGTGAACTCCATGCCCAAGAGGGTTAAGGCAATGCTGGAAAATAATGGTGGCCACACAAAATATTGACACTTTTGGCCAAATTTGGACATTTTCACTTAGGGGTGCACTCACTTTTGATGCCAGCGGTTTAGACATTATTGGCTGTGTGTTGAGTTATTTTGAGGAGACAGTACATTTACCCTGTTACACAAGCTGTACACTCACTACTTTACATTGTAACAAAGTGTCATTTCTTCAGTGTTGTCACATGAAAAAATAGAATAACATATTTACAAAAATGTGAGGGTGTGCTCACTTTTGTGAGATACTGTTTTGGCAGTTTTTTTTAAAGTGTAATATTTAAAAATAAATAGAGGCTTAATTCACAAATATAGCAAACCAGGACAAGGATCTTTATTTTCTAAAAAGTGACAATATTTTCAGCTAAGACCAATGAGATAGATTTTAGAATGACAGTCAAATGACTGAAAATCCAAGAAGTGGTGGTAGTGGGTACTGGGGACAGATTTTCACAGGTCATCAAAATGCAAAGTCATTATCCTGGCTGATCTGTATTTGGCAGCCCACCACAAAGACAGGGACCCCCCAAGAGAGGACGGGTGTCCACTCTTCTCCTACCCCTCTATCCGCCAGCACCCACCATGGAGATCCCGGGCCCGCCGATGGGCAAGCGGAGACAATAAGCATGGTGGGGCACGGTACCAGGGTGTGTGAGAGCGATCGGGCGGCAGCGGAGCTACCGGATTGTGTGTGATTCCCCCTGCCCTTAGGTGTGTTATACAGCACAGTGCTTGTGCTGTGTAATTTGGCCCCTTCTATCACCTAAAAAAACTGTCTGATCCTGCCTGCCTATACCCTCCCCCCTGTAAACTGACCACGGTTATTATGGCTGCTGAGCCCTGACATGTGGTCAGTTTATGTGGCTCCATCATCTGCAGCTCTCCTCTCTGCTCTCCTCTGTCCTCCTGTACCCCCCTCCCTGCCTGTCTGCTCTGTGCCAGTGCCCACCCCTCACCTCCTGCTGCTATCATAACTTCAATAAAACATCCCATCCCCTCTGTAACATAACATTATGTGCCCCTATGTCTGTGTTATATAAAAAAGCTGCCGATCTGTACCTAATATCAAAGCGTCTCCTGGAACTCTCTATCCTCTCTCCTCCTCACCTCAGAGAAAGCCTAGGAGTCACGTGAGCACCGGGAGATATTTGGGCAAATAATGTTATTTTACAGTGGGGATGGGATGTTTTTATTGTAGTGGCTTAACAACCACTTTAAGTGATGTATGCTGATGCTTCAAAAAACTATGGTCATTAGCTAGGATACAGAAATGTATCTCCGGGGGGTTGATTTACTGAAGGTAAATAGACTATGCACTTTGCAAGTGCAGCTGCTCCAGAACTTTGTAAATGAGGCAAGGCTTCACTTTGCAAATAATATCCAATCACATGCACAGAGAATAAAAAAAAATGGCATTTTGGCTTACACATAATTGGAAGATGGAAGTCAGCAGAGCTTCATTTACTAAGCCCTGGAACAACTGCACTTGCAAAGTGCATGGTCTATTTGCCTTTAGTAAATCAACCCAGATCAATACCAATATTTCCCTCTACATACATGGTCACAGTAAGGCCTCATGCACACAGGATGTTAAAAAAAGTTCTAAAAACGTCAGTAGGTTTGCATTGAGTTCTTCAGCTTTTTTTCAGCATTTTGCACTAGCGTTTTTGAGCAGTAGTGTTATGTTTTTTTTTTTTCAATGGACCAAAAAAAACCCCCCAAAAACATTGGTGAGCTGCATTTTTGAGCTTTTTTTGAGCAGTAGTGTTTTTTTTTTTCCCTCAATGGCTCTGAAACGTCCAAAAAGATTGGTGAGCGGCGTTTGTAAGTATTTGAGTGTTTTTACAGCTAAAAAACGTCTCTCAAAAACCACCGGTCTTGTTTTTTTTTTTACAGCTCAAAAATGCCCAGCTAAAAACAGTTGATAACAGCCTATGTGTGCATGAATACATAGGATAACATGATGGGGAGTTTATTGATTGTAGGAAAAAACATCTGAAGCTAAAAATAGCTGCTGTAAAAATATCCAAAAATGTCCTGTGTGCATGAGGCCTATAAATTGGCAGTCGATGCCAAGGCATGGAAACAACCCAAAGTCTCTATAGCAGTGTCCAAACGAAAAATATCTTGGATCATGTCCCAAGAGAAAATATCAAGCGTACTCACCGACACAACATCTAAATATGAAGCCACCTGGGAACCTTGGGCACAGTACTTAGGCATCTCATTAATACTAGGTATCTCTGCCCAACAGAACTCCCGAAATCCCTACTGATGAGTGGCTCTCCTCTTACCTCTCTTCCTCTTCTACTTCCTTCTTCCCTCCTTTATGGTTCCCATCTTTGCTACCCTTTCTATGAAGGCATCTTGTCTCTTGCCAATTTTCTGGTAATTCATCTTGAGAATGGATCGTTTATAGGCTATTTTTTTTTACTTCTATCATTGCCCTGAGTGACATTATCTACCTTCAGGCTGGGGGTGGTCTACATTGGGCACAGCGTGATCCCTTTATGGGGTGCCGGATGGACACCATCCCGGGTTGAGAATCCTTTATCCACTCGGGAAAGGAGCTAGTGAGAAACTATCTCTGTATGATGCTGTTTAGTCTCAGGCACTCTATTTTATTCTGCCATAGGCATTCAAGATGTATTTGCTATGTACCTTGCATTTGTCTTTATGTTCACTTTATTAAAATAAAATATTTTGAAAAAAAATGGCAGTTGATGAACAATGCTGGTAGTGGCTGCTTTCAACTACATTTAGTTTCCAACAGTCATTTTTGATTGAAATAATCAGATAATAGCACTGTTAACTAGTGGGGAAACCATTTCCCACCCATTTGTTTTATTAGAAGCATTATCATTCGAGACGAACAGTATGGTGTGTAGTAATGAGTTTGTTTGTAGTAAGTCAGTTTGGATCTGAGCCTGAACCAAGTTAAAGAATGTTTAGTTAAAGCTTTCCAGGAGGCAGTACCTTTAGTAGTGCTTGCTTTTATCCTGGTCATAAAGGAGCTGTATACCCATTGCCCTCATCATACCCCCTGGGATGCAGCAAAAACTTTTATACCCTACATGTTGGTATTTTGAGCTACAATGTAGTCTCTATAAAGTCTAGTACAGCAATATACCTGTTGCAAGAAAAAAAGCCTTTGTTCCTACCTGCTTCTTACTACATTATATATTTAGTAACGAGCTGCAAAGAGAAGAGACCAGTAAGGATTACACAGTCATTTTTATGCATGAAGACTTGTCATGTTAATTCCACTGAGAGGCATTAAATAATCATTGGCTAGCAATAACTCAGTCAGTGTGTAAATCATTTACAGATGAGCCTTGTATCAGCCAAACAAACACAACACAATTGGGTATGCTGTACATAATGACATGATTATAAGGGAGAAGCGAGACCTTCCCCTTGTGTTTACCGCATTCGCAAAAGGACAATAAAAATGCCTTTCCCACATTAACAGATCTCTTATATTTTGAGAAATGACTATGTTAGTGGGAAATAATGCACTATTAATTAAATAGTCTAAATTCAGAAGCACCATAAAATTATCTCCCAAGAAGCTATTTATTTACTCTAGAAGGAAGGAAGAGCAATTTATTTCCTGGATTTAAGACTTAATTGCTATAACTGCTTCATGATTATTTTTGCTTTAACAAAGGCTTGAGACAGGTAATGCATTCTAACTTTTCAAAGAAGGTTTACTTGCAGTTTTATTCCTAATATGAGCTAGTTTGATTTTATTGCCTTCAAAGGAATGTTACCATGTTGATAAAACCGTTACAGTTGCGGCATGGCAACCAGAACTTATTTTCTTTTTGCCCTTTCTTTCTGAATTAGAATGTTGGCATTTTATATGCCAGCTGTGTAAGTCCTTCCCATTATTTGCTAATTTTTTTCCGCCTTTTTTTCAAACATAAACTCAGGAGTGGAGCACATTAATATGAAATACAAAGGCAAAGGCACAATTGTTCACTGTGACATGTTTCTCTATGCTTCAGCCGCTGATTTTACAGCGTGCATATATTGATTTTATTAGGCCATATTTTTATCACATCTTTCCTTTCTGCTCTGTTGTAGCGGATAACGCGGCATATGCAATAGTGAGCTTTAGAAAAACAGAAGATACAAATAGAATATATTAGAATTCTGACATGTCTTTTCATTTGCTCATCAACTTTTAGCACACAGCTCTCTGGTTTGTGGACTCTTATTAGTGTAATTGAAGCAGCAGTTCCCCCCTAGATGTAGTAACGGTTAATTATTCTACTGCGTGCCAGTGAATGGCTATGTGGAAAAGAAACAGGCAGGGCATAAGGGACAGTGTTGGGCAAACAGATACAAGGACAATGGCAATCTGCCAGCGATGACGATATTCTAATTTCAAAACATAATTTCTCTGCTGAATTAAAATAAGAGTTGAATGGTGTAAAACCAAAAATATAGTCTATAGCCTAGAAAACAGAGGATGTGGAGGGAGACGCGGCTTGCATTTCTAAGTAGCATCTTTGTCATAAGCAAGAGAGATTAGCTGTTCTTTGCTGATAAATAAAGAAAACACAGGGAATTTGCACATACTGCCAGTCAGTTATACATAAGTGTAGAACAATAAAGTGTTGTCCATGTGACAGTCTTACTAATTCCTGCGCCAATAAAAAGAGCACAGATAGATGCAAATTAGACTGTGTGCTGCTTTCAAACTGATTCGATTAAATAATTAGCATTGTTTAGCCACTCGATAGAGGGGGGAAAGGGCTACTTGAATTCCAATTATTCAGCAAATTACTGCGGAGATAACATCAAGCACAGCCTATCAGTGACCATTTTGGGAATGCTTATGAGGATGGACGTCTGCAGGCAGTGCTCTGTTCCAAATCATGTTATCTGATTTTTTTTTTTTTAAGACTTGATATGCCTGTTTGCTTTTTGTTAAGGCAGGAAAATGTTTTACAGCAAAAAATGCCAGTGTTTTGATTTTAAAGGGTATTCATGCTTCAAACACGTTATCAAGTCAGTGTCCTTTGAAATGGAACTGCAGGCGAACAGCTAACTACGTGGTTTAAATAAATATATTGTATATTTACTATTTGACTTTCCAAAGGATTTGTAACATTTGCTGGATTTCTTTTGCTGCATACCTCTCTACTGGTGTTCTGCCTATATGCTAAACTCAGCAGAATGCCAAACCTGCGTCACTTCCGGTCTTTTAAACCATTATAACTTCCTAATTGTGACTAATTTCTGTTTGGAGAAAACACCGGCAATGGACTACAGTCTGTTACCCGCAGATGTTGCTGGGTTAGGTACTCAGCGGCTAACGGGGACAAACTTGTCTCCGCTTAAAAGGCGGCCATTTTCTTGGTTAGTTTATGAGGGGAGTATAAACCTCCGCTCATATACCTTGCACCAGACTATAGTCCGTTGCCGCTTTTTTTTAAAATCACCTATTGCTGAACATAAACAGAAATTTGTGACGATTAGGAAGTTATGATGATTGAAAGCAACCGGGGGTGACGCGGGTTTGGTATTCTGCCGAGTTTGGTAATTGTGGCAGTCCAACGGTTAGGAAGAGCACCCTGTTGCTTCTTGGTCGAGTATTAATGCTTTCTGGCACACCTTTTCTGCTTACCAGGTCATGTTCCTACTTATTAGACAGAAAAGATAACACTGACTTTCATGAAGGAAAATACATTAACCACTTCAGCCGCGGAAGGATTTCCCACTTTAGGACCAGAGCACTTTTTGCGATTCGGCACTGCGTTGCTTTAACTGACAATTGCACGGTCGTGCGACGTTGTACCCAAACTAAATTTGCATCCTGATTGGCAACCTGACGGTGTTAATGGTTTGAGCCGTCTTATGGTTTGGGCGCAGTGGGGGCCAACGAAAGTTAGTAGTATTGAAGGATTAGCAGTGTTTAAAGACAAATACAAGTCGTTATCCACTAAAATTTTTTTTCGCCGTTG
>BLSH010341846.1:738545-756275 GCA_018402905.1 Glandirana rugosa | reverse complement strand
ACACCAAAGAAAGCGCAAATGACTGATTAGGTCTTCTTAGCGCACCCTATTCTCTTAAGGTTGTTCCTAGTTATCATTTTTGCATGCAGCTCACTTGACTGGCTACCAGTTCTGCCTCTTCCTCTCCCAGTCTAAGTACTGCTGCACAGATAATTAGAGGCTATTTGCTGTATAAAAATGTTTTAATGATTTATTAATGGAGACAAACCTGCATTGTTGTGTGCATTCTTTTATATCTGCCTAGAGTTCAGCCTTAACTCAGTATCAAACGACAGTGTATTTGCAATAGTGGTCCTTTAACTCAAATGGCAATATGACAAAGTATATCATTAATAACATTTCAATAGCTTCTAATGTTATATTATTTACCCATATAAACACGATGATGAATTTTAAGGAATGCATCCAAAAATGACCTAGCTGGGAATCCTTCCAAAAGACTCATTGCTGCATTATTGCAGTTAAAATCTATTTCCTCCTAGAAATTAACCACGCAGAAATCACCATTGCTGTACTTCCAGCCTTCTGCAAAATTTCTGCATAATTAACTGTAAGGGGTTGTTTCAGTACAGCAGTGTAATTATACCATAGTCTATTTTAAGTCTCCTGTGCAGTTCCTTTGAATCAATGCACCTATTTAAGTACGATAGGACAATTATGTTGCAGCTTTCATGCCATTAGTCATTCTGCTTTCTGTCTAGATAAAAAGCAGCTGAAAACCCAACTCTGTTGGTAAGTTCTTGGCTGGCATCTCTTAAAATCACCTTTTTTCAACACTCAATATTGAAGAAAAGAGTTCAAAATAATATTATTAATTGAAAGAGAAATAGAAGAACAGTATGTATTTATACCAGTTGTTAGTGGTGTAATGGCAACGTGCTAAAGAGTAGAACACAACAAATAAAGCAAGTAATTTACCACTTCATCATAGGCAATTGCATTCTGTAAGTCAAAATACGCATACACAGATTGCAGTAATTAGGCCTTAGATATGAAATACAGCTACAATGGAACAGTATCCCAAGATCACCAGGCAATATATTGGAGTGCACAAAACATAATAAAAAGATGCAGGAGCAATGCTAGTACTGAAGCAATTTATAAAAATTACCTTGATTTAGTTCAATGCATATCATATGGGATACAAATAAATTGGTAACATAATTTAAAGACGGGTCTGTATACTTTAAAAGTATTTTGTTTTGCTTTATTGGCGCTAAATGTTTTTTACATGTGTTGTTCCAGTCTTTTGATATTTCATCAGCTGGTCAATAAGAGTGGTCAGCAATAATCAATCTTCCTCCATTTCCCTATTGCTTATCTACTGGCATTTTTTCTTTTCCCAGATGTCTGACGATAAAGTAATTTAGCCTGCATCAGGAAAAAGGGTGTAGGCAGGTAGAGTCCCCCATTAAGGGTTGCTCCTCTTAGTGGAGGAGTGCTGACGTTGAGGCAACATTTTATATAGTGGGAGAAGTTGTGGTCTGGAGAGAGTCTGCCTGGAGTCTTAGGAAGGAGAGGTCATCTGAGGGGTAGAGGATGTGGATAAATTTGCCCATAGTCTTAGTGAACTTAAGTTATGGACTGATATCTTCTGAGTACCACCTTGTTTTTACACTGATTTACAGGCTATTTGGAAAGTTATTATTATCATTATGCACTGTTGTTATATGGCTTGAAAGTAAAGAAATTACTTTTGCAACAAGAAGCCTCTAGTTCTAATGGAAGTAATGTGCTAAGTACCTGTGGGTGAAGAGTGGTGTGCTTTACTAATGCTAACCTGGTCGGCTTTGGGGTGGGTGGTGGTAGAGAAAAAGGAGTGGGCGGTGGGCTCCCGAGTGGGTGGTGATGGAGGAAAAGGAGTCCCCCTTCTGTTGGTGAGCGAGAACGCCCTCATGTATCATGCGCCAGGTGGCCCAACCCCTCATGACTCATGGGCCCTGGGAGGTCTGCAGCTTCTGTCTGGACAACATTTAAAAAATAGGCCTGTGTGCGAGTACTCCAGGTGTGAAGAGATTAATGTTGAGGGAACTAAGAGGAAAAGGAGAGGTCTAGCGCCGACATCCATGCATGTGAACAGTGTGTGGGTTTGGGCAAAACTTTCTCTGCAAACCTGTATGTAAAGGCAGAGTCAGCTGCACGTGTTGGCCATGTGGAAATAAGCTGGGATCCTTCTTACACTGGGAAAAGGTTACTGTCTGTATCAACAGATATATTTTCACATTTAAAATGCTTCCAATAGTATAATTAACAGACCAAAAGGGAGTAAATAAGAGAAATGAATTGTTGGGGTTTGCAAAAAATACTTATTGTTGCATTGATTTATATTTCTGATGATTAGTGGTGTTGCAGGTACCACCATTTACTAGGATGTAGAATTGTCTCCCTAACCAGCACTCTAGTGAAATGTCTGACTGTCCATGATCACACTTGGTTAAAATGAGGTTTAAGCAATCTTTTCCTGAATCTCCTCTAAGTTATCTCTCCCACGCCATGATTTTTTTTTAGCTGGGTATTAACACTCTTACCCTATGTAAATCATTATCTTACCTGTTCTATTTTTGTCCAATGAGAAATATGCCTTGAGGGTATATTTTAAAGGAAACATAGTTGGGTTATGATTTAGCAAAGGCAAGTAGGTAATTTACTTTACAAGATAATTTTTAGTTTACAAAGGAATTTTCCATAGTTTAATTAATTAGGTAAAAAAAACTGCTGACTTCCCCCACCCAGTCTTGCTCTAGAAAAAAAACACTGTTTTTTTTCCTTATTTCCCTTGCACATGATTGGGTGGGTGTTCTTGTAAAGTAAATCTCCACCGCAATTACTAAGCTAAGGGAAAATCCCCTTGCAAAGTGAATAGCTCATTTGCCTTTACAAAAAATAACTGTGTCTCTAAACATAGATAACTGTAGGCAGCTCTATGTTTTGTTTGCCTGCTTGTCTTTTGTTGTAGAAAACACAGTACTGAAAAGCATTTAGTAAAAAAGGACAAATTCATTATATGCCCTTGAGGATTGTTTATGCATTTGCAATCCTTTTGTTATTTCTTTTTATATTCAGCATAACATACGAGACAGATTAATATACTCTTGTTTCATGTTTTTTTTTTGTTTTGTTTTTTTGCAGTAACGGTGGTCCTATTTGCTGCTTTAAGGCGGCAGAGAAAGAAAGAACCTTTGATTGTTTCTAAAGAAGACATAAGGGATAACATTGTGAGTTACAATGATGAAGGAGGTGGAGAGGAGGACACTCAAGCCTTTGATATTGGTACATTGAGGAACCCTGAAGCCATAGAAGACAGCAAATTGCGCAGGGATATTGTTCCAGAAACACTCTTTTTTCCACGTCGAACTCCATCGGCAAGAGACAACACTGATGTCAGAGATTTCATCAACCAAAGGTTAAAGGAGAATGACCTGGATCCAACAGCGCCCCCTTATGACTCCTTAGCAACATACGCATATGAAGGCAATGGTTCAGTGGCAGAGTCTCTAAGTTCCTTGGAATCTGTCACTACAGATGGTGATCAGGACTATGACTATCTGAGTGACTGGGGGCCACGTTTTAAAAAACTAGCAGATATGTATAGTGGTGCAGACAGTGACAAAGACTCATAATATATTGCCTTTTTGCTTTCCAGTTTTGGAAAAGAAAACAGCATTTAAAAAAATGAGGAGTACCTACATGGGTGGCTCTCAACCTGAGCCATCTGCTCATCCAGTTGTTTAATATTTGAAAATCGTGCAGATTTAATGTCGGAGACTTTTTATAGTAGACTTTATGAGCTTCCAAGAGGCATTTTTTCATTTGTTGCTTTGCTTTTTTATATATTACCACAATTTAGTCAACCCTTTTTATCTAATCAGTCTTATAAACACTAGGAAAGGGAGGGGGATCAATATTTGTACACAGTCTACTCTCATTAAAATACCTATTTGTTTCAGTTACCATAACCAATCACGTGTTCCTTTGTGCACCAATGGCAATTGAACCCACTGAATGTCATGTGATTATGATGTTTGGAGATTTTTTAAATATTAGCCGTGTTGGTTTGGCTAAAAGCCTTAAAATCTATTAGCCATTTTAAGAGGGTCTTCCTCTTTACCCAGTGGTTATGTATGGATTCATCAAAAGGATCAAAGCAAACTAAAGAAATGAAAGTGGATATGCTATTTAATGTTGTTTTAACTTGTAATGAGCAAATCTATTAGAACTCACTGGTTTGGCAAGCTTCACCGTTGACATTTTGCCTCTGAATGTGTTGTGTCTCAGTTTGAAAAGAAGACCCACCTGGACTTTTTTCACATTCTGATATTTCTGTTACTGAATCACTTAGAAAAAGATCCTTTCTTTTCCCTTTAACGGCTGTGAGAAGGCAATACCAGCTGTCAAATGTAAAACTTTGTGAAATACAAAAATAGGTTGACATTGTCTCTGTACTGAACATCACCAAAAGTGTTGTAGAATTCTATACAGATGTAACAAGAGTCTGATATCAGGAAGTTTCACATTAAAATGCAAGAGTAGGAACAGGAATATTATCTGCAGTTTCTATTGTTCTAGGTGAGGTAGTATTAGAGGTTGCGTAAGAGACTTAACAGGATACACATCCTGCAGTTTATATACACCAAAAATCTTAAATATTGTTGCTGTATAATTTGACCAATGTGTTACAAGAATGAAACCTCTTGGACAGGCTTGTTATGAATGTTATGAAAAAAACTGGGATATGAGCAGTTTATATTACCATTAATGAGACCATACATGTTATCTACTGATCAGTGTTAATTTCAGCTATTTGGTATGATTTCAGTGTAATTTTTGTTTTATTTAAATAATTATAAAGCCGTTGTTTTGATATAAACCGCGTATGTAATATGAATTATTATGGGGTTTTGTTATAGTGGACATTATATGTTACTGCCCACTCAGTGAGTTAAGGAAAAAAGTTGGCTCATGGCATCCTTTTAACTTTGCTCACTACTGGTTTGAATTAAGCATTCACATAATGTTAATGTACTGCCAAGATATGGAGGCTGTTATTGTTGACCTTTTCCTGATTATGCAAGTTGCTATGATCTTCAAACTTGCTCTAGGTCAATGACTCCGAAAGAGCTGAAGCCACCTAATTAACATGAGAGTCAGCAACCTAGCATTTTCTGATAGCAGCCTCCATATTTCTGTGTTCACTTTAAAATACATCTAAAGGCTCCTGTGTGGCAGTCTAATCAGGTTCCATATCCAGTTACCATGATGCACAAGCCTCATATATTTAAAAACATGTCCTTTACCTCCTCTTAGGTGAGCCAAATCCTCCTCTATTTATTCCTCACATGCTCCTGCTCCCAGGCACTGCACCTCACAGTGGGAATGTTTCAGCAGCAGAGGAGGTGCTGTTAATTCAGAAAGTATTCCGCATGAGCAAAAATATAGTGGTCAGTACTAGGTCTGCCCAGCTACATGCCCACGAATCAACAGTGAAAATGCTGATAGTCATGCCCCCTGCAATGTCTTCTCATCCCACCATAGAGCAAGCTGACCCAGTCTGCATAAGGGTGCTTTGAATTCCAGGAGCAGTGCAGTAGTGCTGTCGCCCCATCACGGGAACCCTGTGAGATGGACTACACTGGTAAAATGAATGGGTATTTGCAAGACTTTGCAGGGGGGGCTAAGGGAAAACTGTGAGTGCAGACACGTTTTTCTTTTTACTAGGAAGCCACCGTTCTTCATTTGGATAGCTCAGTTGCAGCACAGATCTTGGTCTGCTGGCCATGTAATACAATGAGGTTTCATAGTTAAATAGTAGTTAAGGTTGAAAAAAGACAATAGTCCATCCAGTTCATCCTGTGTAGGTGTATGTATGTCAGTGTCCATATCCATGTATGTTGTGTTCCCTAAGATATACATCCAAGAGTCTTTTGAAAGTTTCCATACTCCCCGCAGCCACTACCAGTTGTGGAAGAGAGTTCCACATCCTTATTGCCCTGACAGTGAAGAACTCCCTACGCAGTTTACGATTAAACCGCTTCTCCTCCAGTCTCAATGTGTGTCCCCGTGTCCTCCCACACTCCCTGAGACTGACCAGGTTTTTTCCTATGCTGTGATCCCCATTGAAGTATTTATAGATAGCTATCATGTCCCCTCTCAAGCATCGTTTCTCCAGAGAGAATAAATTTAGTGTTTGTAGTCGTTCCTCGTAAGTGAGGTCCTCCAGTCCCCTTAGAAGTCTTGTTGCCCTCTTTTGGACTCTCTCCAGCTCCAGCACATCCTTTCTGAGGATTGGAGCCCAGAACTGGATGGAATACTCCAGATGGAGCCTAACCAGAGTTTTATAAAGTGGCAGAATTATAGTTTTATCCCTGGAGCATATCCCTATTTTATGCATGCTAATATTCTGCTTGCTTTGGTAGCTGCAGCTTGACATTGCATGCTATTGCTCAGTTTGTCATCGACTAAGACTCCCAGATCCTCCATTCTTGATTCCCCTAGATGCTCTCCCCCTAGTGAGTACTTTGCATTTATGTTTTTTGCCCCCAAGTGCATTACTTTACATTTCTCCACATTAAACCTCATTTGCTATTTGTCTGTCCACTCCATTAAGTTGTTCAGGTTATTTTGTAAAATAGAAATTGAATAGAATTGGACCCAAGACAGATCCTTGGGGTACCCCACTCGTCACTCCAGACCAGTCTGAGTACATGTTATTAACCCCTACCCTTTGGACACGTCCCTGTAACCAGTTCTTTACCCAAGAACAAACCTTCTGGTCCACACCTACAGAACTGTGTCAAAAGCCTTTGCAAAATCCAGGTACACTACATCCACTGACCTCCCCCCATCAAGATGGCCGCTCACTACCTCGTAGAATATTAGCAAATTTGACTGGCAGGAACGACCTCTGATTACTACTAATGATGTTACTTTCCTCAGTTAATTTTTGGATATAGTCCCTAATCATCCCCCCAATAATTTACCCACTATTGATGTTAGGCTGGCTGGCCTGTAATTCCCTGGAATATGTCTCTGCCCTTGAATATTGGTACCGCATTGGCTTTTCTCCAATCAGGTGGTACCAATCCTCTCATTATGCTGTCCATAAAGATTAGGAACAAGGGCCTGGCTATAACCTGACTGAGTTCTCTGAGGACTCACAGGTGTAACTAAGCCATCTGGTCCTGGTGATTTATTTATATTAAGTTTATCTAACCTTTCTTTGACTCCGACCTCTGTTTGCCTTGAGTGCATGTCCTGTGTTGCGTCACTAACAGCACAGTCACGGTCAGTAAACCCCTCCTTTTCCTGCGTAAAACCAAGGAGAAGAAGGCATTTAGAATAGTTGCCTTTTTTGTGTCATCTGTAACCATCTGTCAGGGGATGCAAGCATCCAGCAAGGGGAAACAGATCAATTGTCTGCACCTAAAGGAATCAGGACCATACGGATAAGTGAAAAAAAATGTTTTATTTATGAAAATGACACACTTCCAACACCAATCACCAGTAAACATAACCAAGCAAGTGAAAGATAATGAAACACAGCAACCCCAAAATAAACACCTAACTATCTAGCTAACTAAATACAAATGTAAAAAAACACACATATAAACAAAACAGGCAGACATCAGATGAGGAGAACAGGGAGGCAGATACTGGGAGCAGAAGGTTAATAAGGGAGCAGAGAGCAGGTTCCAGGGGGTCAGAACTCCAGGTCAGGAACACGGATCAGGACAGGTCAGACTAGGGCAGGATACGGCTTGCAGAGAAAACGCTGAAGCACTGGGACTGAGTGCAAGGCTGGCTTATATAGTCCCAGCAGTCCCATCAGGTGTAGCCTAACTACCTGTATAAAGGATAGCAAAGAAATTCCCTAAGCCAGAGCAAAAAATTATTTAATAAACTAAAAGAGCTGCTGGTGTATGTGGGTCTGGTCCAAAAAATCCGTAATACTATCTATATTTAAACCGCGCTCTTAAACTTGCCCACTAGGTGGGGTGCTGACATTTTGCATAAATACATAAAGTGATTAAAGTGCATAAACCAATACCATAAATATATGAAAAAATTGTGCATAAACAGAACTGGCCCCTAGGGGTCAGTATAATTCCAAACTTATGTCATAAACTTATGTCATGAAATTTGTCAACTATAATCTCAATGACATAAACAATCTCCCAAGTGAAGTGAATCAACAGAAGTCCAGCTTGAATGTGCAAATAGCAAATAGGCAGTCACTAACTAAATGCAATGTATGCAATATGACAGATAAGAAATTAAAGTGACAAGTCCAACTCAAAAGTGCAAAACCACAAATAAGTGTCAGATGCAAGATAAAACGGTCTCTAGTGGATTTTCTGAGCAGCATCAATCCGAACTTCAGATAAGGTGCTAGTGCAGTCCTCCACCAGTGAAATCAACAGGAATGCCTACTTACCAGATCTCTGTGATCCCCATCACAGAAATCAGAAGCGCTTAGGTAAGTAGGGAGCTCCACAGTCCTGCAGTGTGGATTCCAATCAGCTCATGTAAAGATCAAAAGGGGGCTTGCATCGTGAAGTACATCAAGGAGTTTATTTGAAAGTTTAAAAGTTGAAATACAGGCAGATTTAAAATGCAGGGGACACGCCACGCGCTGGGAGACACCCGCTGGTGGCCACCAGAAGTACACCCTTTGGTTCTCCATACAACAGTGCCACCAGCAGGTGACCCGAGCAAGTACACAAGTCCTGATAGCCCCCCCCTTAAGGAGTGGCCTCCGGACACTCCATTCTCCTGTTAACCTGACAGTCCATGTGGGGAAAGTCCAGCAAAGCCTCCCCTCCATGTCTGCAGGCTTCCTTGCACTGTTCAGGTCAGAGTCTTCAAACCTGCTGGGGGTGTGCCCCCTAAATTGGGTAATAGATCATGCGCCCCGTCGCCAGGGTCTGGAAGTTTGGAACTGGTACCAAAAACTAGCTGGGCAGTGGACATGAAACCAGCAGAGGCAGACAACACAGGGGCATCAGAGACAGTCTGGGAATCAAGCAGGGGGGGAATCAGTGGCCATTTGAGCATCAGGTAGGAAAGCATCAAAAGGCACTGGATCAGTAGGCCCTGGATCATCAGGTACTGGATCAGCGGGCACAAGGTCATCAAGCACTGAATCAACGGGCACAGGATCATCATGTACTGGATCAGTGGCCACAGGGTCATCAGACACTGGATTATCAAACACTGGATTAGTGGGCACTGAATCAGCAGGCTGGGCCATAGGCACTGGGTCATCAAGCACTAGATCAGCGGGCACAAGGTCATCAGGCACTGGATCAGTGGGCACAGGGTCATCAGGCACTGCAAGCATGGCAGCAGGCACTGGAAGAGCAGGCTGGGCAGCGAGCACTTGACCAGCAAGCTGGGCAGCAGGCATGGCAGCGGGCACCAAAACAGCAGGCTGGGCAGTGAGTACCAGAACAACAAGCGGGGCTTCCAGAACAGGATCAGTGAAGTCAAATTGATTAGTCAGCAAAGAGTCCATAAGGCCAAACTGGGTGATGGACAGAGAACCACTACAGTCAGGTGGAATAGCGACAGGCAGGTCAGCAACAGAAGGTTTAATTTCCATGGGCTGATCCAATGTGGCAGGAATGGTGGCAGGCCTGGCTGGAGCAATTGGAACCATGGTGGGTTGGACTGTAATGGCTGGCTTAGAGGCAGTCTGGAACAGATTGGCTGGTGTGGTAGTAGACTGGAACACATTGGCTGATGTGGATGCAGGATTGGATAGTGGCGGGAAAGTGTGGGTTGGGAGAAATTTACGTTTTTTTTTTTGTTTAGTTACTGAAACTCTGTATGTGGATGCAGGGCTGTGTGTAGGGTGTGCAGCTGATGGCAGAGAAGGATGGGAGGATGGTAAAAAAGAGGGAGCAGTTGTTGAGGGGGATTTCTGTGGGATAGTTGCAGGCAGCGGAGAGGAGGTAGTTGGGTAAAAGGCAGGGATGGTGCAGCAGGTGAAAACAGGGTACTGATACTTAGTTGGTAGCAGGGTATATTGTGCTGCAACTGTGGTTGCTGTGGGTTATGGAGGAAAAGACATTTCAGCAGGCAGGGTCTAGCCACAGGAATTGGTGGTTGCAGGTTGACAGAGGTTGAGTGCAATATATTTGACCATGCCTGTAATAATGGTTGCACAAAATTCACTTTACACGCTGCCTGTCTCACCAGATATTGTACTGAATTAATACATTCTACTAGAATCTGTTGGGAGCATGCTGAGTAGTGTTCCAAGAAAAAGGCTGAGTCATCTTCCCACAACCAAACCAAGGACTCCACCTGATTCACACTGAAAGGATGGGTATCATTATAACCCCCACTAGGGACACTAGACAAAGCCAACCCTGCACAAATTTGAATGATTGGCTGAATTTCTTCAAAAAAAAATCTGCCTTGGTCAACAAAAGCGTGTGCCATACGGATGCATTCCAACAATTGCTCCCTGGTCAGCCCTTTTAAAATTTGGCTGCAGTAATCCCTGTCTTCTGTTACCAGAAGTGAAAAATACAGAATCTCCTCAAAGTGCATCTTGCAATTAGCAAGTGCTCAGACCTGATTCCCAGGTGCAGCCGATCTGTTTTGTATGGCTTCAGCATTATGTCAGGGGATGCAAGCATCCAGCAAGGGGAAACAGATCAATTGGCTGCACCTAAAGGAATCAGGAACATACGGATAAGTGAAAAAATATTTATTTTATTTATTTATGAAAATGACACACTTCCAACACCAATCACCAGTAAACATAACCAAGCAAGTGAAAGATAAAGAAACACAGCAACCTCAAACGCTGAAGCACTGGGACTGGGTGCGAGGCGGGCTTATATAGTCCCAGCAGTCCTATCAGGTGTAGCCTAATGACCTGTATACTTCACCTGCTGGGAGACATCAGAAGTACACCCTTTGGTTCTCCATACAACAGTGCCACCTGCAGGTGACCCGAGCAAGTACACAGGTCCTGACACCATCCTCCCATCAAAGTCTTTTATGTGTGCAATGTGCTCCGATTTTGCCTTTTTATTTTTAATATATTTAAAGAATTTCTTTGGGTTTTTTTACTCTCCTCCGCTATGTGTTTCTTATAATCTTTTTTAGCTGCCCTGATTGCGTTTTTGCACTTCTTATTACATTCCGTGTAGTGCTTGAATGCAGAAGGTGACCCATCCCCTTTATATTTTTTAAAGGCCAAATTTTTCTCTTTAATGAGGCTTTTCACATTGCGATTTAGCCACCCAGGTTTAACCTTTGCTCTCTTATATTTATTACCCAATAGAATGCACTGTGTGATACCCTTGTTTAATAATCTCCTAAAGCATTCTCAGTTTTCTTCTGTGTTATTTTTTTTTTGGATTTTGTCCCAATTTATGTCACGTAGCAATGACAGCAGTTGTGGAAAATTGGCTCCCTTAAAGTTTAGTGTTTTAGTGCTACCCTTGTGCCTCCTTTTCCTGTGATTTACACTAAATACGATCCCTCTATGGTTGCTAGATCCCAAGTTGTCATGTATCACCACATCTGAGACCAGATTTGGATCATTCGTAATGAATAGATCTAATAGGGCATTCTTTCTAGTTGGGTATTCCACCAATTGGGACATGAAGTTGTCCTGTAAGACATTCATGAAGTGACGGGCCTTTAATGAGTGTGCTGTCCCCTCTGCCCAGTAATATCGGTATAATTGAAGTCCCCCATTATGATTACATTTCCCTGTTTTGCTGCCATTTCTAGCTGGGATAGTAGTCCCAGCTCCTCCTCCTCCTTTAGGTTGGGCGGCCTATAACATACCCCCACTAATAATTTCCCATTTACCTCTCCTCTATGAAGCTCTACCCATACTGATTCCACCTCCCCCCTCATCCCGTTCATAATGCTGCTCCTCTCTACCACCCTTACATCATTTTTGACATATAGACACACCCCTCCCCCTCTTCTACCTTCCCTGTCCTTTCGATACAAGGAACACAGATTGATTTCCTAAAGGAGAACATGTTCATTTTGCAAGGGAATTTTTATTTTGGAATGGAGTTTACACGTAGCCTAGTGAATGTGGTGAAGCTGTGCTAACTTCAGTCATCTAATAATGTGTAAGAAAATATTTGATCATTTTTAATTTTCCTTGCAATGGATTGGGTATTCTTTGCATAGTGAATTTTCACCATATTGCCTTTCAAAGTTAAAATTTCCTTGAAAAATTGACAAGATTTACTCTTTCAATAATTCAGCCTTATTAAGTCAGTTTCCAGGACAGGAAAAAAAAGCTAAAGCCTTACTGAAGCTTAAGCCATAGGATAATGGCACCTCAATATCATTCACACAGGAAAAACAAGGCCCACACAGGGGCATACAATATTATTGATAGCTCTATTAAGTTAAAGTGGAAGTTTATTAATGGATTAAGGGCTAATTTACACTTGTAGTTAGGGGGTTGCAAAAACACTTGGCTGAGATGCATTCTTTGTTCATATATTCTTTATTTAGAAAGAGGGTGTGCACAATCAGCAGGGAATATAAACCATGTAAACATCAAAAGACAGAGTTACAAACGTCATGATCGATGAAACAGTCACCAGGATTTACTTAAACACAGTATGAGTAACTTGCAGTACAATTCCTCATACAGATAAAAATCCATAAGTAGTATAGCATAGTCAAGGTATGCCCATGCAATTAGTGGACCGTAACTTTCCTTAGCCTTTTACCATGGTTAATTAGGTGGGAAGCACAGAAAAACAGAATAATATGCACAGCAAGTACAATCCTGATCTATTTATGGACCCCCCAAAAAGGGGAGAGTTATAGGGCAAAGAAAAGGGAGAAAGAGAAAAAAAAGGGGGAGGGGATCAGGGTGGATAGAAAATGAGGTAAACCTCCATCACTCAGCATCTCATCTCCTCCCCTGTAGGGATACTGGTCTCAGATTGGTCTACAATAGACCTATACTCTGCAGAAAATGTAAATTCGTGGCAGCAAAACCACTTCTTCAAAAATTTGTCATGAGTACCCCGATCAGAAGAGATAAGGTCATCTATTTTGTTTATTTCCTCAACCTTAGTCAGCCACATAGCAATGGAGGGGGGTCGAGTCTGTTTCCAGAGAGAAGGTATGCAGCTTTTGGCTGCGTTAAACAGATGGGATCACAGATTGCTTATAAGTTCAGAAATTTCAGTCCAGAAATTCTGAAGTTGATCGCATGCCCAGAAAACATACATGATAACTGTGAGGGTGTCTTCACATCTCCAGCAACAGTTTGAGAAAAGTGGGTGTAGGTGGTTAAGTTCAGACAGAGTCTAGTACCATCACATCAGAATCTTGTAATTCAGTCCTTGATATTTGGTACAGATGGAGACTTTATGTGAAAAGAAAAGTATTCTGTTGAGTTGGTCAGGAGTAAAAGTCAACTGTAGCTCACATTCTCACTTGGCAATGAAATGTGGTTTAATGTCCTTGGGGGGAGCATTGATGATGTTGTGCATGAGCAAGATAGAGTGTCACAGCGGGGTGGTAGCCACACACTCTCTTTCCAAGGGGGTAATGTCCTGTTTGAATGCTGATGCAGGGGGGAGTGTGGTTAGGAAATGAGAAAGTTGGGCTTTTACACCAGAATTCTAAGGACTGAAGTTGAGGATGAACAGCCAACGTATCAGTAATGAGTCAAGAATTCCCCATGGTCAGCTAATGAGCCCAAAATACTTTGGCAACCACAAGCTTTTTAAAGCGGGGTCTATCATACCAGGTTCGAAGAAATGGTTTCCAAGGATAGGGAACAGTGGGGAAAGACCTTCAGAAATTCCATCCATGGGTAATTCCTTCCTACAAAGCTTTCAGGTCATTCCAATGGTTGGGTGGGCCTTAAGGTCTATAAGGACATCACCAGGGGAGTGCTGTAAGTGGAACTATTGATGCAGCCTGTTCTATCATGACCCACTGCTTAAACTGACCATGCTGACACAAGTCGATCACTCTGGTTAAATGACATTCAGTGTAGTATCCAACGAAATCCAGGAGAGGGATGCTTCCATATGGTTTAGCCAGATTTAAAATCAAGTAAGGGAGATGTGACGGTTTATGGGCCCTAAGGAACTGTGAAAATGTCAAAGTCTTACTAAAGGAGGTTGGGACATAGATCAGAAGGGCTTGGAGGAGATACAAAATGTGTGGCATAACATTCATTTTCATAATATTACAGCGACCAAACCAGGAGAACGTCCCTGTATGTCAAGTTATTAAGTCTCTCAATTGACTGAAGAAGAGGAGAAAGATGTATTTCGCAGGCCATCGATAAGTCTGCAGGGAGGTCAATTCCAAGATATTTAATGTGTGAATTAGACCACTTAAATGGAAAGCTCTGTTGTAAGTGCTGGAGCGTCCTGGAGAGAGATATTGAGGGCTTCCGATTTTTGATAGTTTATTTTAAATTTGGAGAGGGATCTATAGTAACTCATCTTCTCTAGGAAGTTTGGAAGTGACACAAGCAGGTTTGTTATAAAAAATAACAGATCATCCACATATGCAGCAATTTTGAGATGAAAGCCAGGGTGTACTACTAGGCCAGATATATCCGGATTGAATTGTATCCATTGCAGAAGCAGCTCCCAGGTCATGATAAATATCGGTGATAGGGGCAACCCTGCCATGTCGTATTTGAAATGGGAAAGGGGGATGAGAGTTCCCCATTGATTCAAACTTGTGCCATGGGATAAGAATAAATTGTCGTAAGCCAGAATAACATCCGGTCTCCCAAGCCTATATGACCTCCATTGAGTACCAGCTCACTCGGTCAAAGGCCTTCTCAGCGTCTGTGGATAGTAGCATCAGAGGAGTCGACCTGGACCGAGCGAGCTGAATCAAAGCTAGGGCCTTTGAGGTATTGTCTCGTGCTTCTCTTGTGGGGACAAAGCCCACCTGATCTAAGTGAATAAGGTCAGGGATAAATCGTCTCAGTCTGTTTGCTAATACTTTGGTAAACAATTTCAGGTCAATGTTAAACAATAAGATGGGCCTGTAACTGGATCATAGCAACTGATCCTTACCTTCTTTGGTTATTGCAATCACCTGGACTCAGGTCCGAGGGCATTGTATGCTCTCAGAAAATCAGGGGTTGTGAGAAAGTCTTCTAGTATGTAATGTAAAGCTGTCAGGCCATTTTAGTAAGGAATTCTACCTCAGTGATTGGAATATTGAGATCAGGTAGCACTTCCAGTGGTAGGCGAGGGAGTTTCGCCTCTGTAAGGTATTTCTTAATAGCGTCCAAGGACGTCTTTGTAAGATCAGGGTGAAGAGTCGCATTGAGGTTATAGAGAGATTCATAATACTTTCAAAGATCTCTGCAATGGGATGTGAGTGAGAGTGTTTGGTCTCTTTGTCATCTGGAATTTTCGAGATGCAAGAGCGGGCACATTGCTCTTGGAGCGTGCGTGCCAGGAATTTTCTGCATTTGTTACAGTGCTCGTAATATGTTCACCGACAGCAGACTGCCATCGCTTTAGCTTTGAACAGGTTGATGAATTTAAAGCATTCCCGGAGAACTGTCAGTTCTGCTAGAGCAGATGTTGCCAACGACTGCTTATGTACCATTTCTAATTTATGATTATCGGCAAGGAGCTGCTCCTTATGAGCAATTTGTTCTTTCTTCAGACGGAAGTCAATCTTGATCAGGACACAACGAATGTAAGCTTTGTGAGATTTCCATAGATCAAAGAACTAGAGTATGTGATATCATTAGTCTGAAAAAGAGGCAGAGTTCCTGTAACACTTCCTCCTGGTTTGCCAGATCCTGAAGCAGTGTGTCATTAAGTCACCAGTGCTAGGCCCCCGCATGAGATGGGGAGATGTTTATATCGAGCCCTAATTGGGGCGTGATCTGATATTGTAATGGAGCCTATGGTAGCACTTCGTACCATGGTAGAAAGCATGTGAGATCAAAAAGAATGTGTATAAGTGTTTTGGGCATGAGAGTAGAAGGTATAGTCTCTTTGTGTTGGGTGGGTGTAGGAAGTGCCAAACATCCACCAGCTGGTGGAGTTGTAAACATTTTTTGAGTCTTTTAAGATGTAAGATGTTCCATGAGACGCGTCTACTGTAAAAGTAAAGTAAAGTTGAAATCTCTGAGAATGAGAACCCCGTCGGAGAATTCCTGCAGCTTCTCCATAATTGATTCCAAAAAAGGTACAAGGGGAGAAGAATGTCACTAGTAAAGAAAAAAAAATTAGTATCAATTAATGACACAAGTCCATAGAACAAAGTCCATGAAACAAGCCCATTAATAAATCCTTGTGATGAAATATACACCAGCGGCAGCTCCTCTTAAAGTGAAGCAACTCTAAGAGACAAGAAGACGAAAGACAGGGCGTGGCAGACTGAGTGAAGTATTTACGTAACAAGCGTTTTATTTCAAATGACAGCATAATGGGTACTCACAGGAAGTGAAAACAGGCATATCAGTATTCTCTCTGGCAAGGTGGAGTCACTATCTGTTTCCTCGGCATCAGCACTGGACTGTTGTCGTCAGCTCCAGCAGATGAGGGAGATCATCTGGCAGAATAGCAGTCTCTCACTGTGGAGGACCAGCGTGGAGGACCGTCATTTTCATCAAACCTGGTCTGATGAAAATGTGGATGTACTGAAATGCATCACCTGATTGGCTCCCTGTTGGTGACATCACTTCCTGGACTTCCAGTGGCCATGCCACGCTGGTCCTCCACAGTGAGAGACTGCCATTTGGCCAGATGGTCTCCCTCATCTGCCGGAGCTGATGACAACAATCCAGTGATGATGCCGAGGAAACGGATAGTGACTCCACCTTGCCATATAGAATACTGATATGTCTGTTTTCACTAGCTTCCTGTGAGTACCCATTTGGCTGTCATTTGAAATAAAAAGCTTGCTACTTAAATACTACACTCAGTCTGGCGCGCCCTGTCTTTTTTCTTGATTCCAGAAAAGTTACCTGAGCTGTGTTTGGCAGATAAAGATTCGCTAATGTACACAATTGGTGGTTGATCACCCCCTTAAGGAAAAGAGCTCTATCATTTTGAATGCATCAGATATCATGGAAATGCCACTGAACTTACTTATGAAGCAGAATGCTGACCCCTTTAGCCTTGGTAGTAGCGGAGGTACTGTGATATACTGTTGGGTAATACCGGTTAGAGAATTTAGTGGTTTTACCTGACTGAGGTGCATTTTTACAGCCCCCAACTGCTCTCTGTAAGATGAAAAGGCAGCACCTGGGGATGTACACATGCAGCGGCTCCTGTTGTAGTTAGCAGGCACTACCGCCTGCCAAATGAGGCCCATTTAACCACAACAGTACCTGGCATGAAAACCCCCTTCCTGTCCAGGCCATTTTTCAGCTTTCAGCGCTATCACACTTTGAATGACAATTACTCCGTCATGCAACACGGTACCCATATGAAATTTGCGTCCTTTTTTTCACACAAATAGAGCTTTCTTTTGGTGGTATTTAATCACTAGGAGGGGGTTTATTTTTTGTGCTATAAATAAAAAAAGATTGAAATTTTTTTGAAAAAATGCCTTTTTCTTTGTTTCGGTCATAAAATTTTGCAAATTAGTAATTTTTCTTTGTAAATTTTGGCCAAAATTTATACTGCTACCTATCTTTGGTAAAAATAACCCAAATAAGTGTATATTATTTGGTCCTTGTGTAAGTTATAGAGTCTACAAGCTATGGTGCCAATCATTGAAACG
>BLSH010341846.1:710175-737400 GCA_018402905.1 Glandirana rugosa | reverse complement strand
TACAGTGGGCAGTGACTGGTGGCGGTCAGTGGGCAGTGGGTAGTGACTGGTGGCGGTCAGTGGGTAGTGGGTAGTGACTGGTGGTGGGCAGTGGGTAGTCACTGGTGGCGGTCAGTGGGCAGTGGTTAGTCACTAGTGGCGGTCAGTAGGTAGTCACTGGTGGCGGTGAGTGGGCAGTGGGTAGTCACTAGTGGCGGTCAGTGGGCAGTGGCAAGTCACTGGTGACGGTCAGTGACTGATGGGTGACTGGCGGTGCACACTGATGGGTGCCTGGTGTCTGGCGGTGGTCACAGATGCGTGACAGATGAGTGGTGGTGGTCACATATGTGTGACGGGTGACAGGTGGCTGGTGGTGGTCACTGATGGGTGACGGGTGACTGGCAGTGGTCACTGAACGGTGACGGGTGACTGGCGGTGATCACTGATGGGTGACGGGTGAGTGGCGGTGGTCACTGATGGATGACTGGCGGTGATCACTGATTGGTGACGGGTGACTGGCGGTGGTCACTGATGGGTGACGGGTGGTGGTCAGTGATGGGTGATGGGTGACTGGCGGTGGTCAGTGATGGGTGACGGGTGACTGGCGGTGGTCAGTGACGGGTGACATGCCACGGTCACTGACGGGTGATGGGTGACAGGTGCTCTTTATGATGGCAGTCTGATGACAGGTACACGTTATGATGACAGGTACCCTTTATGGGGGCATATGTGGTGACTGTTGGAGTGACAGGTGTATTGGGGGGGCAGTGTCAGTGTGCTTGTACTTTACAGATCAGTAACTCACTGATCCCAGCTCTTCTCTCCTCACACTGGACTCTGTGTGAGGAGAGAAGAGCTGGTAACAGTGAGTTACCGCTCTGTTTACCCTGTATGTGATCGGCTGTGAAGTAGATCACAGCCGATCACAAGGTATCAGCCGCCGGCCGGCGGCTGATACTAGTGTCGGTGACAGGCAGTGTTCCCCAGGAACACGCCGCAACCGACACGCACGCGCAGCGCACTCCCGATCGCGCGCATGCGCCGTGCGAACGGCGGGCGTGCCGTTTGTGATCAGCTGTGACTTCGTCACAGCCGATCACATGGTGAACAGCCATAACCAATGGCTGTTCACCCCTGTCGGTGAAGCGGCGTGTCCTGGGGACACGCCGACACCGACAGAGCCGGGATGCGCGCGCCCGATCGCGCGCAATCCCGGCTTAAAGGGAGGACGTCATAAGACGTCCACCCGCTGGGAGAGCAGGACCGCTCCACCGTCATTTGACGGTGGGCGGTCCTGAGGCGGTTAAATTAATCAGGCCATGGTGCACCCATCCTGTAGCCACATGTGATGCAGTGGGTTATAACAAGCCATAAGGAGCCAATATATTGCCTCCTCACTGCCTGTCAAATGCCTCTGTAAAGTGCTTAAATGCCACATGTGTAAATGAGCCCTAACAGTCTTCTTTAATGTGACTGTAAAGCAAGGTCCCTTTTAAAAATAACAAAACAATGTTTTCTATCCAAGGGGAACTAACTGTTTATTGTTATGCTGTTTGGAATTTAATCAACCAGCATTTTCCAAAGTTCAATGTTGGTTTTACAGCACCAGGCACTCATTATGGTATTATCGGCATTAATGAAACTCTAACTGGAAAAGCCTTTTACGCTCATACTGCCTTGAAAATTCTCTCTAAAAAAACTGTTTTATAGACCTATAATATCAACCTTTCCTAAAGCACCTCTCACAGTTTCATAGCACTTAATTTTTTGCTGCTGTAAATTCATTTTATTTCTGTTTTAATTAAATTGCTCAGAATATGCACTGAACATAGGATTTATATATACCAAATGGTGGCAGGCTTCCAAGGCCCCTGTAGCTGTTACAGTTCTATACTATAAGGTCATCTTCATACTAATGAATTAAGACATGCATGTCTCCTACGCAGGCAATTCTATGAGAGTGACGCAGATTACATAATGAAATAGGTTTGCCAAAGCTTTCGATGAAAAATTTCCCACTCTGAAAATGACATTTGTAATTACATTAATATGACTACAAACAGCAGAAACCTGGGATTGATTGTCTTTGACACTAAATATTTCGGGGACTGTTCTTTATTTTAAAGAGTCCCAAAGGTAGTTTATACTGTTTAAGTGGAAAGCCGAAGTCTATCAGTGAAAAATAGAGCAATATCCTTTAGCGTTATGTGAGTCTCCTGTAGCACATTGTGCATGATGTATACCATACTCAGAGTGACAAACAATAGCGCCATAGTCACTGCATGACTCCTTGAAATTGTAATCATAAATAATATGTTAATATTACATAAATAACGGATGAGAAAAGCATCAGCATTTGCTGTATTTGCAAATACGGAGAGGCTGCATTTACCATTATGTAATATCGGTAACAGAATATTGCTTGGCTGTGTGGATCTAACCAAAGGCCAAGGGAAGTTTGCTCCAGGTAGTAGCAAAATGATGGTTTGACTTTTAAAATTGCTTGTTTATTTTACTTCACATGTAGATGTGAATCTTACAAAGGCCTACTATAATAAAAAAAAGTTGAAATAATAAAAGATCCTCTGTCACTGAGGTGAAGGGGAGCAAATTGCTGTATGAATGAAGTACCAGCACCTAGAAAAAGCTGTACATACCTGCCACAGCCATATCTCAGGCAGTTCTGCCAGGCAAAGCTTTAGTGCTACCTAAGTGTTAAAGATTGCCTGCCCCTCCTTACCTACTAAACATTCCTAGTAGCTAGTGAGGCTGTCTATAATAGTGATAGACCAATGGTAACCTGTGGGGATGGAACTTAGGGGAAAACTCTTGACATTGCCTGCAAGTGCCAATATTTCAACAGGACATAAAGGTTTGGAAGACTGCTTCACATGTGAAGTCCAGGCTTCTAGAGGTATCTGCACATTCTTATATCAACATCCCAAACATTACATTCAGTTGGCTCCAGTTACCACCTATTAACATATCTCTGTCTAATATCTATCATTGTAAGCCCAACAAAAAACATTAAAATTACTCACCTAGAGACAGATGCATGCACCATTGTTTATTTTGGGAGCCCTTGGACCCACATTACTCAATATGCGAATACCAGCTTGCATCTCTGAGAGCAGAGCTGGGACATGCTCTCCTACATCCCTCAATGCAATGCACAAGCATCTGCAGGCTACAGGGAAATGAACATTAAAGAGTAACATTACTCTGGAATAATTAGAAAATAATGCAATGTAGTTCAAACACCATATAAATAAAGGACACCTTTACTGAGAAAAAGGACTGCAATTGCTGAACTGCTTATGAGAATACTAAATGCCTGGCTGTACCTGACTTCCATACTTCATGAGTAACTGACCTGGAATATGCTTGCAGATTAGAAAAGGTAGAGTTGGAACACCTGAACTGCATACCTGTGTCAGAAGGGTGACTTAAAGCAGAACTTCCCTGCACCTGAGCTCCATAAACGCTATTAATTCATTTTTAAAATTTACATTTAAAGCAAACTTACCCATCTATCTATGTGTCCATGCTTTATTTTGCTGAGAAATCACTTTAAAAAACACCCCCAGCATTTCTGGCTGTGGCCATCTTGAGAAAGGGCAGAAGATTCATGTAGCATTAACTTCCTGAATCCATTTGCTCTTAGCTTAAGCATGAAGACAGGAGGGTGTGCTTAGCTAAGAAAACCACTCCTCCCCTCCTGAAGACTCCTGGGGATGTATGAAATCATTTACCTAGGCATGGAAACCAGGAAGTAACTGAAGAAATGTTAAAAAAAAAGATAAAAACTAGTAAATATGATATACAGTATCTCACAAAAGTGAGTACACCCCTCGCATTTTTGTAAATATTTTATTATATCTTTTCATGGGACAACACTGAAGAAATGACACTTTGCTGCAAAATAAAGTAGTGATTATACAGTTTGTATAACAGTGTAAATTTGCTGCCCCCTCAAAATAACTCAACACACAGCCATTAATGTCTAAACCGCTGGCAACAAAAGTGAAAATGTCCAAATTGGGCCCAATTACCCATTATCTCTCCTGGTGTCATGTGACTCATTAGAGTTACAAGTGCTCAGGTGTGAATGGGGAGCAGATGTGTTAAATTTGGTGTTATCGCTCTCACTCTCTCATACTGGTTACTGAAAGTTCAACATGCCACCTCATGGCAAAGAACTGTCTGAGGATCTGAAAAAAAGAATTGTTGCTCTATATAAAGATGGCCTAGGCTATGAGAAGATTGCCAAGGCCATGAAACTGAGCTGCAGCACGGTGGTCAAGGCCATACAGTGGTTTAACAGCACAGGTTCCACTCAGAACAGGCATTGCCATGGTCGACCAAAGAAATTGAGTGCACGTGTTCAGCGTCATATCCAGAGGTTGTCTTTGGGAAATAGACGTATGAGTGCTGCCAGAATTACTGCAGAGGTTGAAGGGGTGGGGGGTCAGCATGTCAGTGCTCAGACCATCCGCCGCACACTGCATCAGATTGGCTGTCGTCCCAGAAGGAAGTCTCTTCAAAGTTGATGCACGAGAAAGCCCGCAAACAGTTTGCTGAAAACAAGCAGACTAAGGACATGGATTACTGGAACCATGTCCTGTGGTCTGATGAGACCAAGATAAACTTATTTGGTTCAAATGGTGTCAAGCATGTGTGGTAGTAACCAGGTGAGGCGTACAAAGACAAGTGTGTCTTGCCTACAGTCAAGCATGGTGGTGGGAGTGTCATGGGCCTGGGGCTGCATGGGTGCTGTCGGCACTGGGGAGCTACAGTTCATTGAGGGAACCATGAATGCCAACGTGCACTGTGACATACTGAAGCAGAGCATGATCCCCTCCCTTCGGAGACTGGGCTGCTGGGCAGTATTCCAACATGATAATGACCCCATACACACCTCCAAGACGACCACTGCCTTGCTAAAGAAGCTAAGGGTGTAAAGGTGATGGACTGGCCAAGCATGTCTCCAGACCTAAACCCTATTGAGCATCTGTGGGGCATCCTCAAACAGAGGGTGGAGGAGCACAAGGTCTCTAACATCCACCAGCTCCGTAATGTCATAATGGAGGAGTGGAAGAAGACTCCAGTGGCAACCTGTAAAGCTCTGGTGAACTCCATGCCCAAGAGGGTTAAGGCAGCGCTGGAAAATAATGATGGCCACACAAAATATTGACATGTTGGGCCCAATTTGGACATTTTCACTTAAGGGTGTACTCACTTTTGTTGCCAGCGGTTTAGACATTAATGGCTGTGTGTTGAGTTATTTTGAGGGGACAGCAAATTTACACTGTGCACTCACTACTTTACATTGTAGGGGGTGTACTCACTGTTGTGAGATAGTACTTTCATATCTATTTACCAATGCCAGCAGCATAGGGATTAAAAATAGTCAGTGTTGACTGAGAGGGTGAAGTTCTACTTTAAAATATTGAAGCCATTGGTTCAGCATGAAACTCCAGAAACTATAATTTCAAGAAGGTGAGTTAGCATCTGCAGCAGTGGCGTTGCTATGAGGGTGCGAGGGGGCAGACCGCACTCGGGTGACACCTGGCCAGGGGTGACATCATTAAGTAGCACCAGGACCGGGGCAAGGGGGGGTGGAAAGACCAGAAGCCCTGGACACAACAATTTTCTGTTATGGGGGTGGAGCATGGACTGGACATGAGTGATCACCGCTGCTCTGCACACTGCTACAGAACACTGCTGCAGTGAGAGCTGTGTGCGGTCTGCGAGCTGCTCCTGCACCGGCACCATGGAACATTCACTTTCTCTTTCCTGTCAGGCGGAGTGATTTCGCCTGACAGATGCTCTCTAGTCCCGGCCCAGCGTGACGTCAGAGAGGCCGGATGGAAGAGAGAGTGGTGCCAGCTCGCTGCAAGGGAAGGAAATGTAAGTAAGGCATTGAGCTGGCAGATCCTCCTTTGCATAGACAGGCAGTGTAATGATAGATATCTTTTCCTGTAAACAAACTAAAATGGTTAAATCTTTGAGGGGGGATTATCAATGCAACAATTAGTAATATGCAGCATGAAGGGGTTAATGGGCTGCCACTGGTCACTGATGCATTTGTGACCAGTGGCAGTTAATTAACCCCTTTGTGCTGCAGAATGAATGGGTTAGTAATAAACACTGACACTGGTGCCGCTACTGCAGCACAAAGGGGTTATTTAACTGCCACTGGTCACTAATGCATCAGTGACGAGTGGCAGCACATTAACCCCTTCATGCTGCATATTACTAATAAGGTTGTTAACTACTTGAGGGACGGCGATGTACTGGTATATTGCTGAACTTCAAGTGGTTATACCAGGATGATGCCTGCAGAAGCAATCCTAATGGCTAACTAGCCGCTGGATCGCTTTTATAAACAGTGGGAGAGGACGTCTACTGCTGTCTTCCATGGCTTTCTGAGGCTGTCTTGTCCTACCCCAAGTCCCGATCGACCAGCCAAAGCTTCTGCCAGCTGATCATAGAGGCAGACAAAGACAGAAAACAGAACCATTCTATCATCCTCTATGATATATAAAAACCGGAAGCAGTAAGCATATATTACTTCCAATTTCCCCAGATGTAAACAGCACGATTTTTAAAATTAGAAAGCATTTGATCACACTGGTGTTGGTTTTAAGGACAGAGGAGGTGCTCAGTGCCCTACTGCCTGTTCTGCTGTCACTCTGCAGCGACAGGACAGAGCACTGTGGCAGGCTAGTGGGGGGGTTGACACCATATTTTACCATTTTACACCCACCCTAGTGACACCACTGATCTGCAGCCTCCATATTGTTTCAGTACAATGGTCTTTTAATGAACTATGCCTAATGTATATTCTCAAGTTCTAGGGGTCTTGATCGGAAAACACAGCAAAATGCAGGAGGTTGTATTCAGGTCGTATTCAGTGAGAATGAGCCCTGGTCAAAAGTTTCCCATATAAGTCAAAAGCTTTCTTGCTATATTCTAGAACATAAAACAATTAAAAGGTGCATTACTATAAAGAATCCATTTAAAAAATGTGCTTTGTGAATGTCTCGGCATTCACACAAAAGTCACAAATAATACCTGCATGGTTTGAAATATGTATGTGTGAAATGGCAGCATCTTTGGGATGGTGCGGTGAGCAGTGATATACCGCTCCTCTACCACCCCTGCCCATTGAAAACAATGGGGCAGCACTTCCAAAGTGGCTGCACACTGCCTCTGAAGCGCAGCAGCGCTTTTAACCCCTTTTTAACCCCTTGGATTTACCGCTACCGCCCCACCGCCCCCAGTGTGAAAGTGGCCTAAACATTTGACCAGGAGAGAAAATTAAAACAACATTCAACCAGAGAAGGAAATAATATGAGGAAGACCTCTGCACTGTGTACAAAGTGTATGGAGATTCCTGTGCTCCCCACCGACAGTGTAAGACCTCCTTCACACTGAGACACTTTTCAGGCACTTTTGTGCTTAAAAAAAAGAGCATGAAAAGCTCACGAAAACCTATTTCCATTAGGATCAATGAATGCTTTTACATTGGGGCGGTGCGCTGGTGGGGAGGTGAAAAAACTCCTGCAAGCAGCATATTTGGAGCATGTTTGGAAAGCTAAAAAAAGCGCCTCAAAAGCACTCCTCTCCATTGAAATGAATGGAAAGTGCCTAAAAAAGCACTTCAAAAGTGCCTCAAAATGATTCTTGCAGCAGTTTTTTGAGTCACGTGACCTTCACAAAAATGCACTGCTAACTACTCAAAAGCGCGTGAAAAGTGCTGCAAAAGCGAGAGTGAACTGCTTTACAGAATTAATACAATGTTGCAGAGACATAAATTTGTTATTTACATTAGGTGATCTGTTTCTCATAGGTTTCAGTCTGTTAACCTGTTAACAATTGAGTTCCAATTCTGTGACATTCTATTAGGCTACTTTCATACTGGGGGTTGAGGGGCAGGAGCGGTAAAGTGCCACTGATTTCAGCGGCGATTTTCCGCTGTTATAGCGGTGCTATGGCGCCGCTATGCAGGCAGGAGCGTGGCGCTTTTAACCCCCCATAAGGGGTTAAAAAGGAGTTAAAAGCGCCGGCACGCTGCGGTGTGCAGCCACTTCGGAAGCGCTGCCCATTGTTTTCAATGGCAGGGGAGGTAGAAGAGTGGTATATACACCACTCACCGCACCGTCCAAAGATGCTGCTTGCAGGACTTTTCCTAACATCCTGCAAGTGTACTGCCCCAATGTAAAAGCACTCAGGCTTTCACACTGGGGTGGGTGCGGGGGTGTATTTCAGGCGCTATAAGGGCGCTATTTTTAGCCCAAAAGCACCTGAAAAAGGCCCAGTGTGAAAGAAGCATTAATTATGTATAGCAGTTCACTCTTTGCAGTAGCTGATTGATTCATTTCACTTCCATTGTTCAGCACAGGGATCTCCATATACTTTGTGCACAGTGTAAAGCCCCCTTATATTAATACCTCTTTTGGCTGAATGTACTTAACTTATAGAGGTTGATTTACTAAAGGCAAATACATTTTGCACTTTGCAAAGTGCAGTTGCACTCTGCAAGAGCAGTTGCTCCAGAGGTTAGTAAATGAGGGAAAGCTCTGCTGACTTTCATCATCCAATCATGTGCAAGCAAAAATGATGTTTTTTTATTTACCTTGCATGTGATTGGTTGCTCTTTTCAAAGTGAAGCCTTACCTCATTTACTAAGCTTTGGAGCAATTGCACTTGCAGAGTGCAATTGCACTTTGGAAAGTGCACAGTCTATTTGGCTTTAGTAAATCAACCCCATAGTGTTAGGCTATCTTGTCTATTGGTTGAATGCTCTTTAACCCTTCTGGATGAAAGTTCTTAAGACTTTTTTCTCTTAGGCTACTTTCACACTGGGGCGGGCAGGCGGTATCGGTAAATCACCTCTAGTTTCAGCGGTGATTTACTGCTGTTATAGCGGCCCAATGGCTCCGCTATGCAGGCAGGAGCATGGCGATTTTAACCCCCCACAAGAGGTTAAAAAGGCGTTAAAAGTGCCAGCGCGCTGTGCTTCCGAGGTGGTGTGCATTGATTTCAATGGCAGGGTCGGTGGAGGAGCGGTGTAACCACTGCTCACTGCACCATCCCAAAGATGCTGCTTGCAGGACTTTTTGTAACGTCCTGCAAGCGTACCGCCCCAGTGTGAAAGCACTCAGGGCTTTCACACAGGAGTGGATGGGGGGGTGTTTTTCAGGCGCTATAATGGCGCTATTTTTATCACTGCAACGCTTGAAAAATGCCCCAGTGTATAAGTAGCCATAGAATTGAATGTTTGGGAATGTTACATTTCCCCTGTGAAAGGAAGTAAATAGAAACTGTAATTTCACACATATTACAAGCATTACAAATACTATTCATGACTTTTATGTGAATGCTGAGACGTTCGCAAAATCACATTTATATATAACTTGACCCCTAAGTGTATAATTATTTTTTTATCAAAATCACCTCTTATATACCTTTCTGTGAATTAAAAGATAAATATGTCAATTCCTCTTGTACTGATGTCATTTGCATACAGTATGGTGGACCTTACCCCACCTAGTTTAGAACATATTTATGTGGATGGTTGCCTTAACATATGAACATTCAAAGACTTGCCTCCCTGTGCTTTTTGTGCAGTCTGAAAATACAGTCTACACCTGCAATCAAGACAGAACTTTTCACATTGCAGGATGGAGTAGGTGACATAAAGCAGAGCAGAAGATCCATAATGCCATTTTTCACGGCTTCACATGTTAATAACAACTGGGTCCCTGTTAGCATAATTCATGTTGTTTCTCATTATAGATTAATTGACATGTGACAATTTGTAAGTATTGCAAGTGAAGAGTTGTTTAAAAACACCATTGTACATCCTTGAACTATACTTTAAAGAAGCCTTTCTCAACCTTTTCAACACCGAGGAACCCTTGAAACAATTCTCCGGTCTCGTGGAACACCTGCTAAAAATCTACAACTCGTGATACATTAGTGTGATGGTCAATGGGAAGAATGCTCCCTACACTTGTGGTCATTGGGAAGAATTACCTCTTACAGATAGCTAAAAATATCAATGATGTCTTTGGGAATTTGCCTGAGAGGCAGAAATTGACCATTGCTCAAGGAACCCCTAGCAACCTCTGGAGGAACCCTAGGGTTCCACGGAACCCTGGTTGAGAAACCCTGCTTTAAAGGGAACCTGTGAAGACAGAAATATGAAAGCTGCTAGTGATGACTTTGTCGTCAAAGGTACATGTTCCTGGGCTACCAGCCTGATACTGCCTTCACTGCCTTTTGAGTCCTTGACCTGGTACTAGCACACAACCAGTAAAGGCTGGGAATCCTTCAATTACAACTAAAGGCAAAACTTTTCTTTTAGTTTTGGATGGAGATGAGAAGGAGTTGAACACCAGTTAGGATTGTATTGCTTTCTGTGCCCGCGATAGAGAGATTCCCCTTCTCTTTTTGTCATGTTTACCATTATCCCTGAATGTGAAAGTATAACAAAAACACGCATTTTGGGTTGTGCCCATAACAGTACTAAATGGAAAATCTTCCAATAGGATTACCATTTCTGCTGACCCTAGTGACAATAAGGGATACTCACTTTGCAGGGATTTCCTCTCATTTCCTATGGGACAGGAAGTTAATAGAAATCTCTCTAATGGGACATATAGGGCTGAAATAACATTAACAGGGATTATAACCCTCCCTTACTCTACTTTATCATCTGGCAGGATCAGGGTGACAGTCTGTAGCTTTAAAAACCAAGTCACAAATACCAGTCTTTACATTTCTATCCTTGCGGTTCTCATCAAGGATCTCCACACCCCTTCTAGTCTGTGCTTAGATCTGTGAACAATCACAAGCCTTCCCAAGTATGGTGTTACATGTGTTGTAACCCCAGACGTTCTGCATATTGCAAGGCTTATTATATTTTTTTCATCTTGCTTTACTCACAGTCTTGTGATTCAACAACAGACATTTTGCAGAACACCAGACATTTTTTTTATAACCACTGCTTGAGATGTCTGTTGTTTCATAATATCATTTTACACATCTTTCATTACTCATACACTGTTAGAGTACTGTCGCTTAAAATCCTTGTTATTTCATCTGAAAAGTTAGACAATGTTTGGGAACCTTTAGTCTTTTGCTGGATTGTGTATTGGCATATGAATTTATCTTTTTTAAACAATTGCTTAACCCATATAAAAGAGCTTGTCAGATGGCAAGCTCAACTGGAAAATGCAAAAATCCATCTTAATGGAAAGTCAACATGTACCCGTTGCATAACAAACATCGCCGTCACTAATAAAAGAAGCAGTCTTATTTTGAACACAAGTTTTGCACACTACTCCAACCGTGAAAATCATCACTTGTTATCTCTGTACTGTAAATAAAACCACAAGCCACATGACCCCAAGAGCACTCGATTTCCAGAAGAATGTGCAGATCTGCTGGTTACATTCTGCTTTCTGTGCCTTGTTTGCCTGTGCTATTCTTCCATTGCTTTCCCTGACAGAGACCACAGGAGCTAACATTGTGTAAGTTTTCTGTAAAAACACACATTACAGCTCATTTTTCTAGACTTATTATAACCATGCCTATTAACTTACCTTTCAATGCAAAGATATCAATATATATATACACAGCTCCTAGTAGGTTATTTACTGTGAAAAAGCTCCATCTGTCTCTCCCTTCCCCACTCATAGTGGGGCTAGAGAAACTTCTAAGCTGTATACAAATGTAATTTTAGTGAGTAGTAGTCGCATGCTGTCTCTAAAGTCCATATTTTAATCTAGCAGGAATTTGGAAGGGTAGAACACTCATAATTGGATCTGGTGACCATTGTCTTCAATATAGAAACTGAAAAATCCAAAAGTTTAAAGCTGTCAACTGAAGGGAGGTGAGGTCATTTTCAAATAGGTCAACATGCTTAAAAGATAAGTTCACCTTTACAGAAAAAAATAATAAATGCACACATTTTTACAGTAAAAAATGTTCATGTATTATTTTTTTCCTGCAAGAGCCTGGAAAGTATTGTATCCATATCAGTAGATCACTGGAACAATGTGGGCTTCTGCAGACACGACCACTGGCTTTCAGCTCATACCTCTCTACCGGCTCTCTGTTTGAAAGCTGAAGGACATGTTAATGGACTATGAGAGTGCTCATCAGTGCCTCTGAAAACCATTGAAACTACAAGTCCATCTGCCACAGTGGAAGACGGTACTTGTAGTTAATTAATTTATTGGAATATGTGAATAAATGACATGGCTATGTAGGCAGACCCCTGCACAGCTGCATTGTTTTTAAATAGTGACAGAACCCCTGCTTGATGTCCCAGGGAAGGGGGATTGATGGGAGAAGGAGCAGGAGCTAGAATATGTTAAATCTCTATATACAGGTGGAACATATAGCGTATTTTCTTAGCCTTAGAATGACAACTGTTTAATATAGGGTTCCCCTTGCTTTGGAAAGATCTTCTTTTACTTCTTGTTGTGTCTCTGGGACCTGAGGTAAAGGGGGATCCCCGGACAGGATATGGACAAAAAAAGGTCCTCTATTATTGACAACTTATTCCATAAAAAAAATGTTTTGGATTCACACACACTTTAATTGGGCCATATTTGTTTAGCGCTACCCACTTGGTAATTTGGGTTCTCTGTTCTGCGCCTTGACTCCAAGAACAACCTCAGCCCTTCTGACACTCCTGGTTGAATGAAAGTTACTGCAAGCACTTATAAGAACACAAGTATTCCCTTTCCTCAGCTGCGAATCCGCACAAGGAAATAGACACAAGCCCAATTAGTGGTAAATTAACTCAATGAATTGGTATAGGTTAAATAGTAGGTTGAACATAAATTAATAAATAAAAGGTAGGTTCAGACACAGTCAGTCTGCTAGACAGCATAATCACTATGCCAAGGTAACTTAGAATAGAGTTATACCCCACTGGACTGGAATTAATTAAATTCAGCAATATACCGTGAATATAATTTCCTGTGAGGTACCTCTTAACATAACAAATAGGTAAAGGTCTCTGTGTAGCAGCTGTAAAGGGGCAGCCTTTTGTCATTACTCTTCAGCCAGCTTGCATTGGGGCCATTTGTGCCCTTGGTGCAAATGAGAATAGTCTCAGTCATGTTTGCAAGCAGCAATAAGGCTGCTGGGTGGTTGTATGGTCAGTTTTGAAAGGGCTCAGTCTCTCTAGCAGCAGATAGTAAATCCTCACAGCAGCATCTCACTAGTCCCAGCTCACCATCCGGTCACACACAGCAATTAGTCCACTCTCTGTTCTGCAGCAAGGTGACTCTGACAGCACCTCCAAACTCAGCACTCCGGATCCCACTAGGGCCTCTAATATGCAACAGTGGTGTTGCACACTGGATAGGGATGTGCTGTGTTCCGTACAGCCTAGGAAAATGCTGCTCTTTCCCATCCTCCCAGCAGTCTCCTCCCTAGGGAAATTAGTTCAAAAGCTCTTGATTACACAGTAGAGTATTTCCTCAGGACTACAGTTCCCACAGTGCATTGCTGCCCTGCGCAGTCTATTGAACTCTTCCTGCTCAGCAGCTCCATACTTTTGCTGAAATAGCTGTTAACCAGCTCAGCACCACAGGGCAGCAGCTACAGAGAGCAGCTGCAGCCAGTGTTTTTCTCCCTCTCCCTCTTTCTTAGCAAAGCACCAGGCAACATTTTCATACAACACCAGGTTTGTGAGGCATCCCAGAGGCAATCTTGGTAAGCTTTACCTCTCGCACATGGAGTATCTTCATACTAACTGACCTTGTATAAAGAATGATTAGCCAGGAATGATGAGTATTACTTAAACCAGCAAAACATGTATAAAAGAAAATTTAGCATTACATGCACTATACAATAAACTAATCATTAGCATTAGTTAACCATACCTCTTGAACATTTGACAGGTTATACATATGACTATGGATGTACATTTTAGGATGCATTTCTTAGGATTTGCTGAACCATGACTGGGGAATGTATATCAGAGGAAGTTACCCTCACCCAATGAAAAGACAAGTAACCTGGAGTTTTGTGGTTATTGAATTCTTGTTCTCTAGCATAGATTAGAAAAAAGCCTTAAAATAGACCTCTGAAATTAATTTCAGTTTATACAGTATCTCACAAAAGTGAGTACATATCACATTTTCACATTTTTGTAAATATTTTATTATACCATTTCATGTGACAACACTGAAGAAATGACACTCTGCTATAATGTAATGTAGTGTGTGTACAGCTTGTATAACAGTGTAAATTTACTGTCCCCTCAAAATAACTCAACACACAGCCATTAACGTTTAAACCCCTAAGTGAAAATGTCCAAATTGGGCCAAAAGTTTTAATATTTTGTGTGGCCACCATTATTTTCCAGCACTGCCTTGACCCTCTTGGGCATGGAGTTCACCAGAGCTTCACAGGTTGACACTGCAGTCCCCTTCCACTCCTCCATGACGACATCACAGAGCTGGCGGATGTTAGAGACCTTGCGCTCCTTCACCTTCCATTTGAGGATGTCCCACAGATGCTCAATAGGGTTTAGGTATGGAGAAATGCTTGGCCAGTCCATCACCTTTACCCTCAGCTTCTTTAGCAAGGCAGTGGTTGTCTTGGAGCTGTGTTTGGGGCCGTTATCATGTTGGAATACTGCCCTGTGGCCCAGTCTCTGAAGAGAGGGGGTCATGCTCTGATTTAGGATGTCACAGTACATGTTGGCATTCATGTTTCCCTCAATGAACTGTAGCTACCCCAGTGCTGGCAACACTCATACAGCCCCAGACCATGACATTCCCACCACCATGCTTGACTGTAAGCAAGACACACTTGTCTTTGTACTCCTCACCTGGTTGCCGCCACACACTCTTGACACCATCTGAACCAAATAAATTTATCTTTAGATATTTATCTTTAAATTTATCATCAGACCACAGGACATGGTTCCAGTAATCCATGTCTTTTGTCTGCTTATCTTCAGCAAACTGTTTGCTGGCTTTCTTGTGAACCATCTTTAGAAGAGGCTTCCTTCTGGGACGGCAACCATGCACACCATTTTGATGCAGTGTGCGGTATATGGTCTGAGCACTGACAGGCTGACCCCCATCCCTTCAACCCCTGCAGCAATGCTGGCAGCACTCAAACATCCATTTCCCAAAGACAACCTCTAGATATGATGCTGAGCATGTACACTCAACTGCTTTGGTCGACCATGACAAGGCCTGTCCTGTTAAACTGCTGTATGGTCTTGGTCACCGCGCTGCTACTCAGTTTCAAGGTCTTGGCAATCTTCTTATAGCCTAGGCCATATTTATGTTGAGCAACAATTTTTTTTTCAGATCCTCAGAGAGTTCTTTGCCATGAGGTTCCATGTTGAACTTCCAGTGACCAGTATAAGAGAGTGAGAGTGATAGCACCAACTTTAACACATCTGCTCCCCATTCACACCTGAGACCTTGTAGCACTAATGAGTCACATGACACTGGTATGGGAAATTGGCTAATGTGCCCAATTTGGACATTTTTTTCAGCCAGCGGTTAAAGCATTAATGGCTGTGTGTTGAGTTATTCTGAGGGAACAGCAAATGTACACTGTTATGCAAGCTGTACACTCACTACTTTACATTGTAGCAAAGTGTAATTTCTTCAGTGTTGTCAAATGAAAATATATAGTGAAATATTTACTGTGAGAGGTGTACTCACTTGTGAGATGCTGTATATCAGTATTGATTTTAATTGGGTTGTTTTTGATTCTCCAAAAAAAAAAAACTGTCCCTACACAAAGTGTATACCTGTTTATCTTAATCACATATCTATAGATGTAATAGCATCAATAACACAAAAATTATGGACCAGATAGTGTGACAAATAACTATAAGGAAGACAATTAGGAATTACTTTATACATTAGCGAGAAGAATAATATTACAGCATAAGTACTACTAATACCTTGCACTGCAGAAAGACCGTCGATGATAATGATTTCAAATATTTTTGTACCATTTTTCTCCAGGTTTTGGTAGCATCATTCACACGTTTTGAACATACGAGTCATGGATGACCAGAGGAGTGAAGTGAAGATGAAAAAACAGACAAAAGTAGAAAAGTATTTTTGTATTTTTTCTTGTTTTTTATTTGCAGAAATAGAGAAAATAACAGAAAAACAGGTCACAGATAGACAGCGGAAGGTTCAGTACATTGTGTAGAAAAGAGTCCAACTGAAACTATTATATTAGAAAACAGTGGACACTTAGCGTCCAAAACACAATATTAGCCTAATGCGAGGCCATGACAAAAATGCAAATACTGAACATAAACAACATTCCGAAGTCTGCTGGTGAGGCAGAAAAAGGGGGACCATAGTGGTCCCAAGCAGTGGTGGGCAAGGAGGGTCGACTATTGCATGGTGGGGGTCTATACTGAAGAAGAAAGGAAATGAGAAGTATGAAGGTTACAGTGAACTGTAATGGAGGGGGGCAGGGAGCGGGTAGGGCAGACTCAATCGCCGCCAGCTACCCACAATGGCCCCCCCGCAGTGAGAGAATGGAGGTCCATGTATGTAAACACGGATCTCCGTTCTCATAGAGGGGGAAGGGCTGTGATCACAGGTTTCCTGTATATGGAAGCCGTGATCACTCTCCACCCCCTGCCAGCACCGCACCAATACAGTTAGAACACACCCATGGAACACTGTTAACCCTTAGAACGCCCCCTTCAGGTTAACCCCTTCACTGCCAATGGCATTTACACAGTAATCAGTGCATTTTTATAGCACTGATCGCTGTATAAATTCCCATGGTCCCAAAACAGTGTCAAAATGGTCCGACATGTCCGCTGCAATATCACAGTACCGCTAAAAATTGCAGATCGCCACCATTACTAGTAAAAAATAAAAAAATAAATAAAAACCCCAGAAATTAATTCTCATCATCCGTAAATGCGGCAATTTTTGAGCAAACCAATCAGTAAATGCCGATTGTGATTTTTTTAAACAAAAATATAAGGAAGAATATAAATTGGCCAAAACCGATGAAAAAATATTTATTTTTATATATATTTTTTTTTTGGATTTGTATTTTAGCAAAAAGTAAGAAATTTGGTTTTTTTTGCAAAATTGTCGCTCTTCTTTTGTTTATAGTGGCGATCAGAAATTACGCAAAGGGGATCAAATACCACCAAAAGAAAGCTCTATTTGTGGGGAAAAAAGGAAAAATTTAGCTTGGGTACAACTTTGCACGACCGCGCAATTGTCAGTTAAAGCGACGCAGGGCCGAATTGCAAAAAGTGCTCTGGTCCTAAAGTGTGAAATCCTTCCGGGGCTGAAGTGGTTAAGGTACTTATTTAGGCACTTGCAACAGGCTGAGGTCAGGGCAATATGGTTAGTTGGTCAGTGGTGGTAGGGGTTCAAGATTACAGTATCAGGAGTATAAGAAAGTAGTGGAATAAACTGCTGTGGGCAGCTTGACCTGCCCAGTGATGAATCAATCAAGTGAGTAAGGCAAAGGTATACAAACAGCTCTGAGCTGAGAAATGTTGGATGACTTTTCAGCCAAAAGGCAAAAAAAATATAGTTTGGGGAAAAAAATAATTGATAAGGATGAGGAGGAGGAAAACAGACTTGCTGACAAAAAAGGTGGTGGTCTTAAGCCTGTTAGGTGGCAAAAAAAGAATATAAAGGTCAGAAGATTTGTGCCTGGTCTTTGACAGTTGTTTTTGTTATATTACCCACAAATAATGGTGTAGACAGAACATGATAAGAACAGGAGGCCTTCTCCTACATTTTATTTCCCAAATGTTGCTACCTCCCAACCCACCACCAAAGCTCTGCTTAGTCCTACAGCCATAAGCAAAATTTAGTAGTTACATTGCTTAAAGCAGGAACCAGCCCAAGATTTGAACCATTAATGGGCAGGCTGAATGTACCAAGTTGATCGATTGATCAACTCGGGTACAACCAGCCTGCCGGATTCGCCGCCGGGAGAAGACAATTGCTGATTTCCCTGTCAGCACTGCCTGTGTTGATGGTGGTATCATGCAAATTTCTTTCCTGCAACCCGTGGTTGCAGGAATCGCACCATGTATGGCCAGCCTAACAGCTGTCACCTTTTGCCTACCCCAAAACTCTGCTAAGCACTGCAGTTAAGCCAAATTGAAAGCAAAATTCTGTAGCCTTTGTTACATTGTCCAAGATTTTTCATTACACTGCCCGTCTGCACACCCCACATAGTCCTGCAGTTAGAATATACCTTAGCCAGTGCTAAACTGCTCTACAGTTGCCGCTACACCTCTTGCCACCAACATCCTACATTGTACTTGGGCCAGAACAGAACAACTTGGGTACTTGTGACAAAACCAATGCCTTGCCACTTGGATTGCAGACAGTGTCATATTTTCACTGATTCTTCTTGGATCTCCATTCTCATATATCCTCCCTGTTGCCACCATGACACCTTGACTAGTTTCTTTCAACTTTATCTTTGCATTAGATTTTAAAATATGTTCACTATATCTACTACCGAAGATGACTAGATACTTCATAATGACGAAATTTTCTAAAATCTAATCATAGTATGATATCTGCTTTTTGTTAGCAGTGTGTATTCTGCCTTGTGAATATCAGCAAAATTAATCCATCTCAATATTTATATAAAGTCCTGCAATTTAATATTTTACTTTCACTCCATATATATATATATAGAAACAGGCTTGGTAGCTAAACCAACAACAGAGGGGCACCCAAGTGCTTTAACAAACAGAAGAAATTTAACACATATAATGCTAAAAGTATTTTTACTTCAAAATTCCAAACTTTATTAAGTTGATACACAGGCATTCATTTCAGATCTTTAACAGTAATTTTCAAACCAATGGTTAAATAGGTATACTGAAATTACCATACATTTTAATGATTATTGGAAAAAGAATGGTTAAAGTGTAAACATACATGCTTAATAAGCATTGCATAACAAACAAAGGGTATAACAAAATGAAACATTAAGAATATTCAAATTGTATCACCCTTTAAAAGGAAGAAAACAAAATATATAACATTTTTACCAATGCTCTGAAAAGACAGTGAGATAAACAGTATGGCACTATTTAGAAAAAAAAATCTACAGTACATGTGAAAAAAAAAGTAAACAGCTATTCATAATCTAAATGTAAAAAGTCTAAAGGTTATATGCCAATCTTGAAGTGAATATACAAATTTCCAACCCCCACCAACCATTAAAAAAGAACTCAACCAGGTTATATAACCTCTAATATAAAAGAAGGTCACATATTCTTCTTTCTCACTAGATCTAATGCTCTCATCAAAATTCCATTGTTGTAACATACAGTATCGACCACTCATTTATCCTCAGATATTCCTTCATGGCATCATAAATCAAGGCAGAAGAGAGAACTTTCAATGCTTTAATACCATTTATCCAATAAAAATCAAGGACTGAAAACATTTAATAAACTCATTTTAATAGTGTGCAAAGCATTATAAACTGCTCACTATATAATTCCTCTGTTTTGCTAATGGCTTTACAAGCCATGACAAGAGACTTACTAAACCATGGCTTCAACCAATGGTGATGTCACCTCCTCCGCTTGATGTGTTTCATCATCAAGACTTCGACAAAGGCATGAAGGGGCATCAGGACAGTAAAATGAGAGCTGTCGTTGTTTATTTGTTTCTGCAGGTATTTGTTCTGGGACTTTTATCTTTTTACTTTTTTTTTTTACTTAGTGAATTATTAGCCAGGAATCAGCATATCTGAGTTTGAGAAGCCTAATGTGCACAAGCTTAAGAAATGTACTAACTAGTGCTGCAAGAATAAGCATGATTACCCTTGAATCAGAACCTTGAAAATAATTCAGCAATGACATATTTTTATGCTGGCACATTTATTTTAAAGTGTAACTCCACTTTTCTTGGGAAAAAAACAAAAACATTCCCCCTGGGTGATATATGAACATTGCAAGGATTTTAACAAATGTTGTTGCAGATTCCTGCCTTTTGTTATTTTGCAGAAATCCCTGTGTGCTTCTCTTTGCCCCTGTGGGAAAGTGAGTCCACTGGGAGTGATTTTTTAATTATCAATCAGCTGTGCACCTGCAGGGTACTAATGATGAAATCTGCTGGGCCTGCATTCCATTAGACGTGTTCCTATTGGAAGTATCTCACCAAAAATGAAATTTTTGTTGCAGAGAATGTCAGAAATCTGACTTGTATCTTAGGCAGACTTCTGGAAAATTCAGTCAATCACACAAGCAGGAAATTATGCTTCTGGGGGGCGTTCTGTACACATTCTGTGTACAGAACAACTACAGGTAGCCCTATTGCATTGCATTTTCAGAAAATTACAGGGCTACAGATTGAAAAGGAAAGTTAATTTTTAATAACATTCAATCACAATATGAGCTGTGTCGCAATTGTATACGCTATATTATTTTTTCTTTAATTGCTATTTTTTTTCCCACAAAAGTGGAGTTACCTTTTAAGCGCTTGCCGACCACCCCACTTATATATACTGCAGGGTGGCGGGTCCTACAGGCGAAATCATGTGATTGTACGTGATTGCCCCTTCTGGCTGATTGGACACAGCGGGAGCCAATCAGTGGGGGTGATGAACCCGATGTCCGCCGAGACCCGTTGATCGTTCCAAACAGAAGCAGAATGGTGATCTGCCTATGTAAACAAAGCGGAACAAAGGGAAGACAAAGATCCTGTGTTTCTGCTAAGCAGGTGTCTGAGCTGGGCTTTGCCCTCCCTTCTCAGAACTCAGGCTGCTCAGCTGTCAGTTAATTTCCAGTACTCATCATTCCACTGTGACTCACTTGATGATCATATCCTGCTCGTCAGTCAGCCTTGCTGGCTATTTAAACTGCCTGGATCAGATCTCCTGTGCCTTTGCCTTCGTCAACATAACATATCCGGATTCTCTCTGCTGTGTTTCCTTGTTAAAAACTTTTGCCTGGCTGACTTTCCTTCTGGTTCTTAATTCCTTTTGACGCCGTTTGCAGATCTCTGGATTCCTGTTTTATTGGTTTGTTCTGACTACCCGCTCTGGTTACCGAACCCTGGCTATGTTTTGACCATGTTTATTCTGTTTGTACTATGTTACCATTTTATTTAAAAAGTGTGATTTTTACTGCACTTCTGTATCAGTCTGATTCATGGCTCCTGACAGCAGGAACATGAATCTTTGTCTTTCCACAGTACAAGTACCCACACACAGTTAGAAAGCAATCCCTAGGGATACATTTAACCCTTTGATCACCCCTGATGTTTACCCCTTCCCTGCCAGTGTCATTAGTATAGTGACAGTGCATATTTTTTAGCTTATTGGTGTCACTTGTTCTCAAAAAGTGCCACTTAGTGTCCGCTTTGTTCACCGCAATGTTGCAGTCCCGCTATAAGTCGCTGATCGCCACCATTACTAGTACAAATAAATAAATAAAAATTCCATAAAAATATCCCATAGTTTGTAGATGTTATAACTTTCGTGCAAACCAATCAATATACACTTATTGGGATTTTCTTCCAAAAATATGTAGCAGCATACATATTGGTCTAAATTGACAAAGAAATTCGATTTTTTATGTTTTTTTTTATTGGGTGTGTTTACATAGTAGAAATTAAAAAAAATATTTTTATTTCAAAATTGTCAGTCTTTTTTTGTTTATAGATCAAAAAATAAAAAAAGCAGAGGTGATCAAATACCACTAAAAGAAAGCTCTATATGTGGGGAAAAAGTACATCAATTTTATTTGGGAACAGCGTCGCACAACCACGCAATTGTCACTTAACATAACGCAATGCCGTATCGCAAAAAAATGGCCTGGTCATGAAGGGACGTAAACCTTCCGGAGCTGAAGTGGTTAAAGTATGACTCAAGCAGACTTAAAGCTGAACTTCAGACAGACAGAAAATGAGCACATCTCTTTATTCATTAATGCATCACTGAATGTATTTTTCGAAATGCAATCGTTATAATTAGCCAAGCTCAACTTGGTGTCAGCCCAATGCAATGTATTGTACAGCAAAGCTCAGATTAGGAAAAAAGTAATCTATGATTAGGGTGGACCTTTCATTTATCAGCCAGTCCTTTATTCATTCATAGAAGCTATAGTACAACTTCTATGAATATATGAGCTGGGCAGACAGGGCAGGCATAGTTAGTTGGACACTTTTAATAAATGCCTGTCACAGGTCCATCAGCCATACGAGAAGGCGGGTGCAGGAAGGGCTGATGCATGCAGAAGCCAGCAGCACAGATGACACATTGGATTAATTGTACGTAAATTCCCCTGTGCAGTTGTTTTTTTTTTTTTTAACTTAGGCTTTGAAAGTTTACTTGCAATAAAATGTTATGCAATTGTCAATTTTGTTTATTTTTAATAACATTTTTGTTGACCCTTTGGAAACACAATATAACCCAAATGGGCATTTTATTAGGTATGTTTTAAACTTTATCAGGTAAATCATTGAAATTAGCTCACCAACCACCATGCAAATCATGAATACAATTATCAATGAATGCAATTTAAAGCAGAGTTCCACCCTTTAAGTGAAGGTGACCCCCTGACATGCCACAATTGGCATGTCATTTTTTTGAGGGGGGGATACCTGTTTTTTACAGGTACCAAGCTCCCACTTCCTCCCCTGGCACCACTGTGCCAGAAGGAAGTTCACCTTTCCACCCTCCCTCCCAGCGATCTTCTGGGACATGTTACAAGTCCCAAAAAATACATTGGCCATTCACATCGTGCAGCATGGCTCGCACATGCGCAGTGCGCGTCCGCCTTCGAAGCCAAAGCTAGGTACCCACACTTGCTATGCCAGCCCTGCATGGAGGAGAGGGAGAGGAGTGAGGCAGCAGGCGGCGCCAGCAGCATCGCTGGACCATGGGGCAGGTGAGTGTCTGATTATAAAAAGTCAGCAGCTACACTTTTTGTATCTGCTGACTTTTAAAAGCATGGAACTCCACTTTAAATAGGCATGGTCTCCCAACAGAAGGTCCTAAAAATATTGCTGTTGTTGACCTTTATAACTGTTGCAAAAGTTTCTTTTAATTTTATCCTTAGCTATATCTAAAAACTTGTTTCAGGGGATCACAAACATTTCTCAGTTTCTTGATAGTTCTTAGACAAAAGCTTGGGAGTGACTTTTAATGACAGAGACAATATACTGAGAATGTGCATACATCATGACACAAATGGTTTCCCACATGAATAAGGATGATTATGGGATGTCAGCAATGAATCCCTAGAAGTTTTCAGAGAATGTTTGAATCCTATTTGCACACTTATAACCATGGGCAGCCATTTTAATTTGCATTTGTGCATTTCTTGTGACTGATTGTTGTTTCTTTTTACTGTCAATGCATGCAGCAGGAGACACGTGGCTAAGTTGGACTAATTTAAAAGGTATTTGGGAGATCAACACTTAAAGATTGCAACAATTGATTGGAAATGGCACTATTAACTGACCCGTCAGACATAACCACTTAAATCCTAAAAAGATATTTAAAACTGTAAATCAGGCATGCAAAAATCCATAAACTAACATTGACAGAACCAAAGGAAAACATGTTGTCTGAACAATCACAAAAAATACTGTCATTCGAGTAAAGCCACGTAGCACTGTTTTGGACAAATCACTGGTAAATATGCATCTATATGCCACATATTATATTTCAGTAAGCATTTGTGTATGACTGAGATAGACATACAATTGTAGAAAGATATAAAGATACAAAATATTGCAGCTCTGTAATCTGCATGAGTACATTTTTTTAAATGCAAGCAGTGTAAATATCTGAATTTGACCTGGCATCAGCCTCTTGCAGTTCCCTTATAGCAGGGCTTGAGTGTGAACAGAAGAAGCAGCATGAAGAGTCATCAGTTCAAGTGCCCACAAGAAGCATGCTGATAGAGAAAGCAGAGTGAGAGAGGCATCACCGTGCTGCTTCCCTTTTCACTTGTCAGTCACAGGCTGGGAAAGGCTCAGAGAAAGTGGGTTAAATGATGCTGGCATTTAGACTGAGGACTTTTAGAAGCATACAAAAGTAATGGATAGACAACAACACCATACTAGGCACCTTACAAATTTCAAGTTGTGCAATTCCAACACTCCACTTAGACATGTCACATCTCAGATATACTATAGCCTGCTTCAGATCTACATACTAATGTTGACTCCACAGTAGGGATGGGCCGAACAACCCCCGGTTTGGTTTGCACCAAAACACCGCGAACTGGCAAGAAATTTGTGCAAACATGTGAACCCTGTTAAAGTCAATGTGACACGAACATGAAAAATCAAAAGTGCTCATTTTAAAGGGTTATATGCAAGTTATTGGCATAAAAAGTGTATGGGGACCCGGTTACTGCCCTAGGGGACATGTATTAATGCAAAAAAAGTTTTTAAAACAATCATTTTTTTCAGGAACAGTGATTTTAATAATGATTAAAGTGAAAAAATAAAAGCGAAATATTCCTTTAAATATCGTGCCTGGGAGGTCCCCTTAGTCTGCCTGTAAAGTGGTGCATCTGAGCGATGTTTAGAACAACGCTGCAGCAAAATTACATTTCTAAAGGAAAAAAGGCATTTAAACTTGTAATGTATTGCCGGCTCCCGGCAATATAGATAAATATAGATAAAAAAATCAAGGAAAAAAGCAGACTAGAGTCCCCCCAGTCCAATTTTTATAAAAAAAGTTGATGTGGGGGTCCCCCCCAAAATCCATGCCAGACCCTTAACCGAGCATGCAGCATGGCCGGATAGGATAGGGGGGGACGAGCGAGCAACCCCCCTCCTGAAGTCTTGCCTACAGTCAAGCATGGTGGTGGGAGTGTCATGGTCTGGGGCTGCATGAGTACCGCCGGCACTAGGGAGCTACAGTTCATTGAGGGAACCATGAATGCCAACATGTACTGTGACATACTGAAGCAGAGCATGATCCCCTCCTTTCAGAGACTGGGCCACAGGGCAGTATTCCAACATGATAACGACTACAAATATACCTCCTAGATGACCACTGCCTTGCTAAAGAAGCTGAGGGTAAAGGTGATGGACTGGCCAAGCATGTCTCCAGTCCTAAACCCTATTGAGCATCTGTGGGGCATCCTCAAACAGAAGGTGGAGGAGCGCAAGATCTCTAACATCCACCAGCTCCATGATGTCATCATGGAGGAGTGGAAGATGACTCCAGTGGCAACCCGTGAAGCTCAGGTATCACCCCTTCACCCCCCTGAGGCCTCACTTGATCCAGCGCTGTGTACATCTGTAGCAACTCCCTACTCTCTTACAGGCTGTGCTGAAGCAGTGGGAGCCATTGTGATGAATGAGCAGGGGGGCAGGCGTGAGCCGTGCTGTCTGTGTCTATGGACGCAGGCAGCACAGCTCAGGATCTAGCCAACAGGTCTGTTACAATAGGAAGAAAAACAATAAAGTGAATAATCAGTGCCAAAAATTATATATAGGTAGCAGCAACGCAAACAGAGAATCCACAAACTCCACCAAAAAATCTTGAAAAAAAAGCAGCGCTCAAAAAATGAAATCAAACTATACATAAGGTACTCTGTTTTTTTTCCTTGATTTTTTTATCTATATTGCTGGGAGCCAGCAATACATTACAGCCGCGCGCAAGTTTAAATGCCTTCTTTTCCTTTAGAAATGTAATTTTGCTGCTGCGCTGTTCTAAACATCGCACAAATGCGCCACTTTACATGCAAGATATTTAAAGGAATATTTCATTTTTATTTTTTCACTTCAATCATTATTAAAATCACTGTTCCTGAAAAAAATGATTGTTTTAAAAACTTTTTTTTGCATTAATACATTTCCCCTAGGGCAGTACCCGGTCCCCTTACACTTTTTTCAAGATACAATAGGAAGAAGAGGAGGAGCCAGGAACTATGGCAAAGGACCCCAGAAGAGGAGGATAGGGGCCACTCTGTGTAATGCCATTCCACAGAGCAGATAAGTATAGCATAAAAATAAACTTTAAAATCACTTTAAGGCTATAAAGGTAAATCTCTGCAGAAAACCCAGCAATGCTGCTGACAGGAAGCAGAAAGTGTTCTTCTCTTTTTATATTATTACATTATACTTATATTATAGATTAAAGCACATATATCTGTAGTGTTTACTTATCCCTCTCCAAAGTTCTAAATGTCGTTTCTCTCTGGTGCTCATTCCTCCATTATCAGCAGAGTCCCTTCTGACAAGTTTTCCCGACACATGAGATACATTTGTGTCGAGAGGGAGAGGGAGGGAGAACTCAGCAGACAGCTTGTCTATTCAGAACACAGTTCTTCTGTTGTGTGGAGGGGATGTGTGCCTTTCCTCCAATCAGCTTTCACACACTGTTACTGCAGCCTCTCCTCCCTTCTGTGCTCCTGACAGATGAAGAAACATTTTTAACCCTTTTGAAGGGGTGTACACAACATAAGTAATGGCTTGGATGGATAAATAAGAGAGTTCTAAATGTAGAAACAAAAAAAAAAAATGGATTTTGTTAATTTTTTTGATCACTTTTGATCCTTAGGCTTCATGTACACACAGCCTACTTTGACTACCAGCCACAAAAACGTGTCAAAATTGCACCATGATTTTGCCAAGGTTTTGCCACAGTTTGAGTTTTCTGGTGGCCGGTGGTCAAAACGTTCCTATCCTCAATGCAATTCTTCCACGTTCAGGGGAGGGAGGTTGAAGGAGGTTGAAGCTCCTCTAACTGCAGCAGCTCCGCCGGGGGGTGCCGTTAGTCTTGCTTAGGGCCACGCAGGTGATAGAAGCGGACCCACCAGACTGCTGTCTCCACCTCCCCAGTTGTGCCTGCTGCCTCCTCTGCTGCACTGACCACATGCCCGGTGCCTCCTTCGCCTCCCGAGCTGTGCTCGCCTCCTCTGCCAGCACTTCCGCCTCCCCTCCTCCGCCTCATGTTCCCCAGCCAGTCTAACGTGGTAGTCAGTGGGCCTTGGCTACACCCCCTAGGCAGCAGTGTGCCAGTCCTGCACATAGGCTCTTATGGAGTTGAGTTCAGGGGCTTTGGCAAAAAAATGCCAAAAACTCCTAAACTCAAGTTTAGGAGATGTAGTGTACATAAAGCCTTAAGCAGTTTATAAACAGCCTGGCTTCTGTGAACTCTCATTCCTTCATGACCGCCCCATCCTAGGAGTCTAATAGACCTTTGATGTCTCCTTGATGTCTCCATAAGGAGGACCTGTACCCC
>BLSH010341846.1:660459-679996 GCA_018402905.1 Glandirana rugosa | reverse complement strand
ACTAAATGATACCTCGACTACATGATTTTGACCTCTCACGTTTTAGACCACGTCTACACGTACCATTGGTCGAAAATTGAAGTTGAACAAGTTAATTTGAAACGGTTTTTTTTTTCCTTTGCCTAACCAAAGATACGTCTCGACGTGGTCTAAAACGTGAGGTCAAAATCATTTACTTAGGGATACACACAATATCTTACAGAACGTCGGTTACATAACTTTAAAGGGAACGTAACAATAAGGGAAAAATTGTAAAATGAAAATCTCTTATTGACATAAAGGGAAATATGACATATAGTTATTTACTTCGCTCCGAACGAACAATTCGAGTTTGTATTTTTTTGGCAAAGTTTAATTGAACAAGTTGAAGTTAAAAGCTGGTTACCATGCACATCTGCACCAGATTTTGCACTCTCCAGTTTTAGTACATCAGCTCCATAGTAAATCAAAATATGACCTTGATATATATGACCATGATTGCAGTATATCTTAACCCAATAATAAAATGATAATATGTAATAGCAGGTTACTATTAAACTGTTTATTATGTAATTATGTGTTTTCTTAGGTTTGTATGTTTTTCGCAAAAAAAACAAAAAAAAACACATCATAAACAAATGTATAAATCATAAACACAATCTTACAAAAAAATCTGAAAACCGTGGGGTTGATTTACTAAATCTGGAGAGTGCAAAACCTGGTGCAGCTTGCAGTTTTATTTTTATTTTTTGTTAAAGCTCAATTGTTTAAAAACCTGATTGGCCACCATGCACATCTACACCAGAGTTTGCACTCTCCAGTTTTAGTAAATCAACATATGACCTTGACATACATTACTATGATTAAAGTGTATCTAAACTCAAGAATAAAATGTAAAATATGGGGACTACATTTTTTTGACCATCCTGTGAGTAAAGCACTACCTGTTCTGGGGGGACAACCCAAACACACTGTATCTATGGAGGAGCAGTGTTGTCACCTTAGAACCACCACACACACTAGCATAGGGTATGGTGTTTTCTAGTTCTAAATAATAGCTAGGACAAGCTTTCTGGCAGGATCAATCAATATTTTTACACTTATCAAGGAGATAAAACAAAATGCTCTTTATGGTATATTTAACAGACCCAAAGAGAGCAAATAAGAAAAGTTAATTGCTTGCCTTTACACTTTAAGGTGTCCAGGCACAACTTAATGCTTGGGTTCATTACATCACAAGCAATGATAGTGTTAAAGTTAATTACCAGCAGCAAATGAGTAAAAGTGTTCATGTGGCAAACACCTTAAAGGACCACTAAACATAATAAATTACATCCTTTTTAAAAAATACTTTATGTAAAAGAGTTTTTAATGGCATTCATGCTTCATATGGTAAGATTATTTACTAAAACTTCCATTGCCTGAGATGATGGATGAAAAGCATTCTTTGAGAAAAACTTCTTTTTTACTCATACCAACCAATCAGCTTGGAAATACGCTCTTACTTGTCAGCATTTGTTGTTCAGGGATTCTTCTTTGGTGAGAAATGAAAGTTCATACATCTCTCCTCCTGCCATAGTGGTGGTATGGAAGGGTATCTGTAATTATGGGACTTGGCATACTTATACATTAAGCCATATTTCTTAAAACGGAGTTAAACCCTATTAAAAGTCAGCAGCTACAAAAAGTGTAGCTGCTGACTTTTAATAATCGGACACTCACCTGTCCCTCGCTCCAGCAATGCGGCCGCCCGCAGCATCGCTCTTCTCCCCCTCCACTCGGCGGGGCCGGCATCACAAGTATGGACGCCCAGCTTTGGCTTCAAGTCGCCCTGCGTGCTGTGAATGGGCGGCGTATCTTCTGGGACCTGTGACATGTTCGAGAAAATCGCCAAGAGGGAGGGGGGAAGATGAACTTCCTTCCAGCTCCATGGCGCCAGGAGAGGAAGTGGGACCTGGGACACTTTAAAAACAGAATCCCCAGCCCCCCACCCCAATTGTGACATGTCAAGGGGTCACCTTCCCTTAAAGCGGAAGTTCCACTTTTGGGTGGAACTCCACTTTAATCTTTAAAGATTTTAAACCATGGGAAAGGTGATGGTGAAACCTAGGAAAGAAAACTTCATGTCCATTCCTACATTTGTTCTGATATATCCAGCTGTACAGTAATGATTGTAAAATGCCTATATTAGTTTTATGTATGAGTTCACACAAGGCAAAATCTATGTGTTTTCAGTGCATTGTGTTGCAGTCTATTTGTAGGCACATTCAGTTCTATTTATGTGCATTCTGAGCATGTAATAATAAAAAAATAACTCTGTTGAAACACATTGTTAGCACATCCAAAACACTTTTACATGTGACGGTGATGTGTTTGCACAAAATAATTTGGGAAATTAAATACATGCAAACTGTCATTGGAAATGCAATAAAACATGCAATACCCCCATATTAATCATTAACCGCTCATCCCCAATTAATCCACCCCAAATCCGATTATCCGTATCTTTATCGACCTTGCTTTGTGCACTGGTGCACAGTCATGTTGGAACAGGAAGGGGCCTTCTCCAAACTGTTCCCACAAAGTTGGGTGCATGAAATTGTCCAAAATGTCTTAGTATGCTGACGCCTTAAGAGTTCTCTTCACTGGAACTGAGGGGCCAAGCCCAACCCCTGAAAAACAACCCCACACCATAACCCCCTTCCACCAAATGATTTGGGCCAGTGCACAAAGTAAGGTCCATAAAGACATGGATGAGCGAGTCTGGGGTGGAGGAATTTGACTGGCCTGACCTCAACCAGATAGAATACCTCTGAGATGAATTAGAGTGGAGACTGTGAGCCAGGCCTTCTCATCCATTATTAGTGCCTAACCTCACAAAGGCCCTTCTAGAAGAATGGTCAAAAATTCCCATTGACACATTCCTAAACCTTGTGGATAGCCTTCCCAGAAGAGTTGAAGCTGTTATAGCTGCAAAGGGATGGGCCAAATCAATATTTTAACCCTACGGACTAAGGCTGAGATGCCGTTAAAGTTCATGTGCATATAAAGGCAATCGTCCCAATACTTTCAGTAATATAGTATATAAACACAATTATACAATAGGCACAAATATCCAAATATGTCATATCACATCAAGCAATATGGCATAGGTATTTGCTTCAATGTTTATTCCAATCTATAACCAAAAAGAATAAGAACTAATAAGTATAAGTAAAGCGAGCACCACTTGTTCATATTGCAGCTAATGTTCAGAAATTCATACTAGGAGTTCAGTACTCAAATTGGAATAATGAGTAGGAAAGCAGAGCCAGACTCTGGTGAAAAGAGAGAGGAGGAAGAAGAACCCAACATTTTCGGGGTGCAGGAATTCATTTCTCAAGAACCTTCTGGAGGTAGGATGGAAGGAATAGGGAAGGAGTGACCAGAGAGCTGAAGACAGGAATAATAATGGGAACTGATCTGAGGTCTAAATAAGTTAATGTTAAATGATGCAGATGTGGGGTCTAAATGTTAAGGGGGACTGATCTTTGATCTGAATGTTAAAGAGGGTGTGTGGGTGGGGGGGAGAGCTGATCTGGGGTTTGGATGTTGAGAGAGGCTGATCTGGGGTCTGAATGTTAAGGGGGGCTGATTTGAAGTCAGGAGAGAGGAATGTTAAGGAGGGCTAATCTGAGATCCGAGGAAGGGAATGTTAAAGGGTGTGATCTAAGATCTGAATATTGGGGGTGGTTGCTGATCATGGGTCTGAGTGTTAATGGTAGCTTCACTGAGATCTGAGGTATGATGAAGGTAATGTTAAGGGTGTGATCTATTGTCTGGCTTTCGAGAGAGCTAATTTAGGGCCTGAATAATAATGTGGGCTTTTTTGGGGTTTGAATGTTGGGGGGGGTGTGATCTGGGGACTGAAGGCAGAATGTTAAAGGGAGCAAACCTGAAGTCTGAAGCAGGAAATGCTAAGTAGGGCCAATCTGAGATATGAAAAAGGGAATGTTTAGGGGCATGAAGGTCTGAATGGAAATTGAATGCTAAATAAGGCCGATCTGATGTCTAAATGTTAAGGGGGCACAGCTGGGGTGTGAAGGTTAGGGGAACCGATCTAAAATCTGTTGTAGAAAAAAAAAATATATATATACAATATATAGTATCAGTACAATAGTGCCTTTTTTAATAGGGAAAAGGTCCCTGAACAGGAGTGAAACTGATTGGAGACAGGTGTTTAGGTGTTGCTCACAGATGGAATCAGTTCAGCAGGGTGGCTGAGACTGGGGCAGCTATGCAGGGCCACTGATAGAGGGGACCACCAATCCTCCTGTAGGGGGCCCAGGCACACGGGGGCCCAAGCAGCAGAGGGAATCAGTGCGGTCTGACGGAGGGGCAATTACAGGATGCCCTGTGTGGCTCTCTGCAGCAGCTGAAAACCGTTTTCCCTCCCACCAGCTCTCAGCTGCTGCAGGGAGAGAAACAGACACAGCTCCACCACTAAAGGCCCCTAACCCCCCAAGGCCCCCCCGCCCCCCCACGTGGAAGCTGCCTGCATTTTTTTTTTAATTACAAAAGGTTTTCTTCAAATATGTATGAACAATTTAACCACTTCAGCCCCGGCAGGATCTCCCAGTTTAGGACCAGAGCACTCTGCGATTCGGCACTGCATCTTTTTAACTGACAATTGCGTGGTCATGCGACATTGTACCCAAACAAAATTTGCGTCTTTTTTTCCCCACAAATTTAGCTTTCTTTTGGTGGTATTTGATCACCTCTGCGTCGTTTCTGATCACCGCTATTAAAAAAAGAAGAGCGACAATTTTGTAGTATTTCTTACTTTTTGCTAAAATACATGTCAAAAAATATGAAAAACATTTTTTTTCATCGGTTTTGGCCTATTTATATTCTTCCTCATATTTTTGGTAAAAAAAAAAAACCGCAATCGGCGTTTATTGACTGATTTGTGCAAAAGTTGCCACGTTTACAAATGATGAGAATTCATTTCTGGGGTTTTTCATTTTTTTTTTATATTTTACTAGTAATGGCGGCGATCTGTGATTTTTAGTGGTACTGCGATATTGCAGTGGACATCAATGTTCCCCATTGATGAAGTCACGTGACACGTGGCGTAACACGTAGGGCGATAGGAGAGGTGTAATACAGACCACATACAGACAAGCTTGTCGCTCGTGGATAGATGAATGTTGATTGTTTTTAAAAAGTGAGTGTATATTTTACCTTATGTTTTAAATAAACGTTTTAAAACGGTATTTGCACCACGAGAGGATATTTGTTTTTTATGTATACTCTTGAGACGGTTTCATTGGAGTTTGCTCTCAGCTCATGAAGGAGCTTACCCACATAGAAAACGGAGCAGGAGGAGGGGAAAGGAGACAGAGGACCCCTAGTGGTGGATCCTGATCCTTACCACACAAAGAAACCTTTATGTGTTATAGATCTAACAGATCTCAGGTGAGAGGCTAGAGCACTTAGAAGTGGCACTATAGAGGAAAGTCGCTGGATATTAATTTACATCTAGGCACGGAAATATCACTTTGGTGAAGGCAAAAGAACTGCTAGAAGAAAGTCACCATTTGAACATTGAACATTTTATTCTACTCTTTTAATTTTTTTCTCTTTAATAATTTTTTGCATACTTTATTTATTCATCTCTGGATCTAATAGACATTCACCTATTTGACAATCTAGTTGTTTTGCTTAATCACTGCAGCACCTGGGGGTCTAGCCCTGAGACACAAAGTAGATGCATATGTATGTGATAAGTCATTGATGTTGGTTTTTTGTTTGCACATTATATGCATGGTATTTATTATCTGCACTCACTAGGCAAGTCACACAGATAATTATTCACTTTGGCAACTTAATGTAATATGCTATATGTATGGGTGTCCGGCCTTGAGACACAATTTAACCTTATATAGGGGTAGCACAAGAACTATGTGAAGTATAGACAGATGCTATCTGTTCATGTTCCCCACATGTAAAATATAGGTATACTGGTTTATTTAAAGCCATTAAACGTATGCATATGTGTTTTCACATTAGAAAGTCACACCAAGAACACCGTTTTACACAGTGTGACACTGTCAGCACTTCACTATTTACCTTCTATCGGTTATTTTGGTGTTATGGATTAACATTTAAGTGTGAGCAGCTGGCATTATAGTCATCAGATATTGATTTAAAATGTAATATTTGGAGATACAGAGGGAGCGCAGGAGTACACGCACCCAAGTGCATTGCAGTGGACATGTCGGACCATTTTGACACTTTCTTGGGACCATAGGCATTTATACAGCGATCAATGCTATGAAAATGCACTGATTACTGTGTAAATGCCATTGCCAGTGAAGGGATTAACCTGGAGGGGGCGCTCTAAGGGTTAATTGTGATCCCTCTGTGTGTTCTAACTGTATGGGGGCTGGGCTGGCTGGGGGAGGGATCACAGTCCTTCCCCCTCTGTCAGAACGGAGATCCGTGTTTACATACACGGACCCCCGCTGTGTCGCTCCGGGGGGGGGGTGATCGCGAGTAACCGGCGGACGTCGAGTCCGCCATACCTGCTCCCTGCCCCCCCCCCCGAAAACACAGTGAGTGTGCCTCCGTCGGCGCATGCTCACAATACTCATTCTTCCGGCCGCCGTCAGGTGATGCCGCTTCGTGATAACGAGTCAAGTTACAGCCATCAAGCCACAGCTTAAAAAAGGGCTAATTCACACTGCTTCTCTGTTATCTTTGTGTCCACTAAGAATGATTTTAGTATATTTTTAGTGAAAATGCTGTTTTGATATACTCTAGGGGGGACCCAGCCAGGTGGACTGTATGGGGCCCCGTGATTGCTAACAGAAGCCCTGCAGCTATGTCTCAAGGAGGAATAGAAAGGACTGTATGACAATACAGCCAGGGGGCTGAAAGATGTTTGTGCTCCCTGTTATGCTAAGCAACCTCTTTGTGGGTAGAACACAATGTTACTTTTATTTTTGGAAATATAGAAGTGGGCATAAAGCCCTAAACACATTCTGCTATGTGGAACGAGTCCTTTAAAAAGACCCCATTTAAAGCTAAATCATACAATTTGCTGTTCACGGCAAGACATTTATATTTCCTCTTACACAATCCCAAGTTACCCTTTTTGTCACTCTCACACTGCATTACCTCTTCCCCACAATGATGCTAAAGCCAGGACATATTTTAACTACAACTGATGCCAGTGCATTTTTTTCCTTCCAGTGACTAATAATGCCAGGCATTTTTCTCCCACTGACCAATGACGCTGCTGGTTTTCCCTCCTACTGACTAATAACCCCAGGCATGTTTCTCCCACTAATTGATGACACTGGACATTTTTTTTCCCACAGACCACTAACTGAGGGGCAACATTTTTCTCCCCCTGACCAATGATGCCAGACATTTTTTCTCCCATTGATCAGCAATTTATGGGGCACTATGTGGCATAACGCTATTTGCTGCACTGCAAAGTGTTTGTTGCTTCAACAATTGCTGGTTGCTAAGTCGTCCTCAAGTGTTGGAATAAAGTTCTTCTTTAACCACCTCAATACTGGGCACTTTTACCCCCTTCCTGCCCAGGCCATTTTTTAGCTTTCAGCGATTTTGCACTTTGAATGACAATTGCGCGGTCATGCTGCACTGCACCCAAATTATTTTTTGATCTTTTTCTTCACACAAATAGAGCTTTCTTTTGGTGGTATTTAATCACTGCTGGGATTTTTAATTTTTGCTAATTTTTTTTTAAAAAAGACCGAAAATTTTTCTTATTTTCTGTCAGTAAATTCTGTAAATAAGTAAATTTTCTCCTTCACTGATGTGCGTTGATGAGGCTGCACTGATGGGCACTGATGAGGTAGCACTTATGGGCACTAATGAGGCGGGACTTATGGGCACTGATTAGGGGACACTGATGAGGAGGCACTAATATGCCACACTGATGGGCACTGATAGATGGCACTGATACGTGGCAGTGGTAAGCACTGATAAGTGGCATTGGTGGGCGCTGATAGGTGGCACTGGTGGGCACTGATAGGTGGCAGAGGTGAGCACTTATAGGTGGCAGTGGTGGGCACTAATGGGCAGCACTGGTGGACACTGATATCCAGCATAGATAGACAGCACTGATGGGTACTGATGGGTGATGCTGGTGGGCACTGATGGGCACTGATGGGCAGTACTGATGAGCAGGCACTGATGGGCACTGATGGGGGGCATTGACTGGCATCACTTATGGCCACTGATTGGTGGCACTTATGGGCACTGATTGGTGGCACTTATGGGCACTGATTGGTGCCATTGATATGCACTGATTGGTGGCACTGATATGCACTGATTGGTGGCATTGCTGGTACTGCTAAGGCTTTGCTGTAATCAGGGCACTGATGATCAGTGCCCTGATTACATGCCCAGGTCTTCTGTGAGGGTAGATGCTGCTGATTGGCACTCCTCGCCACACACTTTCTCAGTGTGAGGCGAGGAGAGCCGATTACTGGCACTTCCTTGTTTACATGTGACCGACTGTGATTGGACACAGCCGATCACATGTCTAAAGAGCCACAGCTCTTTACACAGATCGGGGTCACGCCGTGTCCTAGCAACGTGGTGCAACCATGTTCGCCATGCTGCTCGCTCTCACGGGCCCGCAATAGCGCACGTTCTGGGCGACGTCATATGACGTTTTCCCAAAATGAGAGCCGCACCATCCCTCCGTCATTTGGCGATGGGAGGGCAGCAAACAGTTAAAGCAGTATTAAACCCTCAGCGTTTAACTTAAATCATTAAGCACAATAAAATAAGCATTGCCCAGTAAACTATTCAAAGTCTTTCTCATCGCTTGCTGTTTACACCTTTCAATGCTCCTGGCTCCTGCTTTCTCTGTGCTGCTTCTCTGAATTTCCGGTCCTCACATGGAAGGATTGACAGGAGACAGTGCAGTCTCCAGCAGTGTTGCCAACCTACTACAGCATTTTTTATTGACAAAACTGGGAAAATATTGAGATGGAGCACATTTTTTACCGACAACTTGAAAAATGACAGAACTCCTATTAAAAACTATGACAACCGATAGTTAAACAGTATAAACACATTATGGAAACACTGACAATACCCATAACAAATAATTTACCTAGTTTACACTTAAAAAGTCAACACAGCATAAATAACTATCAGCCCCTGATATATACAGACAGTTGTAAAAAAATCACTGATTTTTACAAACTGTCTGTAGATTTACTGACAGTTGGCAACCCTGGTCGCCAAACCAAAACACCACAAAGGATACAACACCTGCTAAGGCTACCAAAAAAGTAATGTATTGAACATATATACTCATGACAAATAACATAGCAGAGGCAAACCCCCCCCCCCCCTCACATTAGGGATGCTCTCCTTCCATCCACATAACCCCAAAAAACTCTCTCCCCTATGCCCACCCCCCCGATTCCCACCACACCCCCTGTACCCAGTACCCACCCCTCCCCTATAGTCGCTCTACACTACAAACCCTTCTCCCCCCTGAAATCTATAAGGTCCGGTCTAGGTAGAATCTTTCTAAAACAAAATAGCCTAAGCACAATGAAAAACCATGTATTGTGGGATGGAAAAACTGGATATATTAATCCTGTTGCTTGGTCTCCCTACAATGCTCCTGTGTGCCTGCTGAGCCCAGTCTGCTATGTAATAATGCTACCCATGTGGGTTTAAAGCAGCTGCAAGTGAAGCTTGTACTTAGATAGAACCTAGCAGCTGATTGACCTCCATCAGGTTGTGGTGCTCGTAAGAGATCATACTATATTTAAGTGTATGTTGGCTACAGGATGACCGCCTCATCTGATGATATATACGCTGCTGGGAGAATCTTGCATGCATTCCTAGCCCTGGTCTCCAGTCAGTGTGGTAGCTTGGAGAAGAGAAGGTGGGGAAGGAAGAAGGAGCAGGGGTTTGTCCTGTCATCCTAGGCTATGGAGTTGTTCATTTCTATTGTAGGGAGACGCAGCTCTAGTCCCTGCATACAAGGGTGGTTCCATAAGAGAGTGCAAGAGAAAGCAGCCACCCTAAAACAGGAAACCTGAGGCAGCTCTCATGGCACCAGCTTAAACTGGAATATAGGTAAGGATAAAGAAGCTTCATACTCAGGAAGTAATTCAATCAGCTGTTGAAAGTGCTTAAAGAACTGTTCACCCAGTTACCGGCCAGCATCATAATACCACGGCAGGTTGGCACTGCTGCACGAATCGCCGTAGATGTATGGCAACCCGCACAGCCTCAGTTGCGGGTGGGAGCGCACCACCGGCGGCGCACTCTCATGCCCACTGCATGCTGCGTGAGCATGCCCGTGGGTCAGGCGGATGCGATGTCCGCTGGTGATCTGCGATCAATGGCAGAATGGAGGATCTCCATTCTGTCAGGGGACATGTAACAGATCTACTGTTCCCAGTGATTGGGAACAAGTAGATGTGTCATTCTCCTGCCAGCCCCGTCCCCACACAGTTAGAACACACTGAGGGTACACACTTAACCCCTTGATCGCCCCCTACAGCTTAACCTCTTCTCTGCCAGTGGCATTTATACAGTAATCAGTGGCTATTTTTAGCTCTGATTGCTGTATAAATGTCATTGGTCCCAAAAAAGTGTCCGATCTGTCCGCCACAGTATGGCAGTCTCAATAAAAATCGCAGATCGCCATTACTAGTAAAAAAAAAAGAAAACTAATAAAAATGCCAAAAATGTATTCCCATAGTTTGTAGACGCGATAACTTTTACACAACCCATCAACCCCAACAATCAATATACACCTATTGTGATTTTTTTTTTGTACCAAAAATATATAGAAGAATATATATTGGCCTAAACTGAGGAAGAAATTAGTTTTTTTACATTTTTTTTGGATATTCATTAGTAAAAAGTAAAAAAAATATATTTTTTTTTTCACAATCGTCACATTTTTTTTTTTATAGCACAAAAAATAAAAACCGCAGAGGTGATCAAATACCACCAAAAGAAAGTTCTATGTATGGGAAAAAAAGGACATCAATTTTGTTTGGGCACAGTGTCGCATCAACCGCGCAAATGTCAGTTAAATCGACGCAGTGCCGTATCGCAAAAAGTGCTCTGGTCAGAAAGGGGGCAAATCCTTCCGGGGCTGAAGTGGTTAATACCACTTTAAGGTTGGCTCACACAGAAAAGAATATAGAATTTATTTTTTATTATTTATATTATTTTTTTATTTATTTTTTTTGTCCTAAGGTTTATGTGTGTCTGTCCCTGTTCAAGTTTGTGCAAATAAAGACTCCAATAAAAACCTCCCACATCCATCACCTTCAGTGCATCCCCCCCAGAAAAGGCCACACTCTCTTTTCAGGACATTCACCGGATGGCTCTTTGATATCCTCTGATTCCATTGTTTCAATCATTCATTGAACAATATACAAGGTGATCACACTATCAGATGTTTAATGCATATACTTTATTGATGGAGGCTAGCCCTATATCTATATTATCTCTTGAGAGTTTTGTAGAACAGGGCAGAATTTTAAGTATTTTGTTTCTTACTACTGGTTGAAGTACATTTCTGCAGCTATTCAATGTTTGTAAATTGCTGCTGTCATTATGTTTATTATTTCAAAGAACAAGCTTCACCTTTCTGGGTCAAGGACAGAAGAATCAAGCATGCACATTTTTTCTGTCTTCTGCTGCACCTATCCAATGATATAAAAGGTGTATTAGGTTTACTGTATGGCAGCTGAAAAGGGGCAATTCTCCTGAGTTCTGGTTCTATGTATTATTCATTACATAAGAATGAAAATTCTATTTTAGTACATCTTTCTTTTTGTTCTTTCTTAAAACAAGGAAAGACATTTGAACACTATTCCTACAGTAACAAAAAGATTTGTTAAAACGCTTCCCAGTCCACATTTATAGAATGTGTTGTTTAAAATTAACATTAAAGTAAACTTTGAACATTGCAACAAAAGAAAAGCTCCTATTATGTATATATAGCTTGTATGAGACTAAAGTTAAATTATGTATCTCCTAAAATGGCTAGCTTAAGGATTTAAAGGGAAAACTCCACTGGCTAAAAATAAAAATAAAACCTGTACAAACTTACAAATGCATTTTAGGTAGAAAAGACTTTGTGTGGCTCTACAGCCAACAAAAACGACTTTTCCTTCTCCTCAACACGGTAAGATACTGAGAATAGAGTTGATCGGACACCTGGATGTTCAGGTTCGGGTTCGGGTTTTCATGGAAAAGTTCGGGTTCGGGTTTGGGTTCAGTCCGAACTTGACCCCGAACCCTATTGAAATTAAGGGGGACCCGAACTTTTGGGCACAAAAATGGCTGTAAAAAAGTCCTGGAAAGTGCTAGAGGGCTGCAAAAGGAAGAAACGTGGGGGTAAGAGTAAGACAAGTGCCCTACAAAGAAATGGGGATAGAGAAATAACAATGATCTGTTCTTTACAGCATCAGCAGCATCCTCTCCCTACACTAGCCTGAGAGCATATGACATGCAGCACTACGTGACTCCAGCTCATACAGAGGCTGGGTCACATGATGCACTGGCCAATCACAGCCATGCCATTAGTAGGCATGGCTGTGATGGCTTCTAAGGGCAAACCAGTGAAACGCTTGTTGATTGGCTGCCCTGCAGCTATTCAACAAGCGAGAAAAAAATACCAGAACCCAGAACCCGAACTTTTTTCAAAAGTTCGGGTTCGGGTCCCGAACACCGCAATGTTGGGTACGAACCCGAACTTTACAGTTCGGGTTCGCTCAACTCTAACTGAGAATGGAGCCAGCTGTCAGGATAGGGCAATTGCAGTGTATATGCTTGGGAGTTACAGTACCTAATCAATGACACCCACTGGCCAAAGGAAGAAGACACCAGTTCTTGAAGAAGCTGCAGAGAAAGTGCAGTCAAGTTAGGAGGTAAGTCTGCCCAAATGTGCTAGTATGCTATTCTCAAATACAGATTATCACAAGTGCACCCTCACCCTGGGGAATGTTAAGTTCTGGTATTAACATTGACCTTTATATTTCAAACTTAAATCACTATGATTTTCTTGCAACTGACAAAAATCTGTTTTCCTGGAAACATTAGGTACCCTATTTGTGTACAGAATAACCTCAGCTATCTCACTTTCTATTTATTTTGTTTATTTGGTTGGCTTTATATTTTTTATTTAGTTACATAGTTAATCTGGTTGAAAAAAGTCCACCCCCTTCAATCAAATGCCAGCTGAAAAAAACAAGATAACAATAAATATCCCACTGAACTATAAAATAACCAAACTCACTTTTACTGCAGAGTTCACTTTCAGTGCAGAGATTTCCCTTGCAGTACTTCTTTGTGCCACTAGATGTCCTCAGGCTGATGGTCAACATCATTCAAACAATTCTCTCCAAGCCCAGGTCACCCTGGACTTTGCCCAGCCTGCAGTGGCATTGCTAGGTGAGAAAAAAACCAGGGGCTTTAGCCCGGGGGGAGGGGCGGAGGGGGAGGGGGGCTCCTGGGTGCCCATCAATCCTGACACTAAACTGACCTACCTGCCCCCTACACTAACTACCCAGACTCCTACACTAGCCCCCAGACCCATACACTAACCATTATACGGACCCACCCGACACCTACCTGGCACATACACTGACCTACCTACCTGACACACTAACCTACCTGACACCTATCTGACATATACACTGACCTACCTACCTGACACATACACTGACCGACCTGACACCTACCTGACACATGCACTGACCTACCTGACAACTATCGGATACATAAACTGACCTACCTAACTGACACATACACTGTCCTACACCTGACACATACACTGACCTACCTACCTGACATACACTGACCTACTTAACTTTGTATTTTCAACCGTGAGTACATAATCTACCTTATAGATTATATATTATTAGATTGTATATATACACTTTTCAAATCTTCCACTCTCCTATCAAAAAAATTAATTAGCACTTTAACAATAATATTTTTCATGAATAACCTGAACACATTACATCATGCTGTGTACGTGGTCTGCTACAGATATTCACTTGAATGTGTTTGAAACTAACTTCCTGCTCAGAGTTGAAACCAAAGTAACCCTGTTAAAATATTGTAATGTGTGACAAGTGTTGTACCTTAGTAGCCAGCCTAGATGTGCAGCAAGTTGGGCACCGAGCACAGTCCGGATCTCCCACCCACCACCGTAGCCGCACAAGAGCAGTGTCACTCCCACCTTCTGGATGCGGTGGCAGCGGCGCCCTTTAATGGATGTCACAAGTCCTGCGGTAGTGGGATCGGACCAGTGTAACGTGACGTCCATCATAGGCTCAGGGCTAATAACACAGTTTGAATGCCCCAAGACCCGGGGCCTTTCAGGGGCCCACTCGGGGCTGTAGCCCCCATAAGCCCCCCTCCTGACACCCCCCTCAGCCCCCCTTCTGATGCTACTGCCAGCCTGTGACTGGACAGTTACATGAGTGGCATCAGAGTGATGATCTCTGTCACTCTACTTTTATTCCTATCAGCATACTAAGTGGAAGCATATGAGCTAATTGGATTTTTGTACTGCTTCTTCATCTCACACCCAAGCCCTGCGTTATGGTTATTACTAGAGGCTGATACAAGTTCAAATTCAGGTGTACTGTTGGCATTTTATGAATACATTTTCTGATATATTAATGATTACAAAACTGCATTACTTACTGTGTTCTGTATCTGCCTAGAGTTCAGTTGTAAGTGAGATTAGATGAGATTTCAGACACCTCCAGACTGTCCAGTCAGTGCAATGCATGCACTGTATTGTTGACTGTTTTTGTGTTACAGGCAGTACCTGGGTTACAAACAAAATAGGTTCTGTTGGTTTGTTCTTATAGTGTTACTATGCCCAGGATCCTGCATTCACTATATCTGGTCTCTCATAGTACACAGAATATGGAAATGCAATAGTTTTAGTAAATGTAAACTGATAAATACCTTTTTCATCAGCAGTTAGAGCAGTCTTGTGACTTCTATCAGTGTCTGGCTATAGCTTGTAGGAGGAGTTTTCATTCTCCCCTGGCTGCCCCATGAGGCTGCTGGACCCCTGACTATCTGTCCGGACAGTACTGATTGGCCCTCTACTGATCACATGCACCCTCCCAATAAAAAAACACTCTAGCAATACACACCAAACTGAGCATGTGCAGCTTGTCCCCTAACTCTGTTCTATCAGGATATACAAGGGGAGGAACAGAGAAGACAGGAACACACAGCCTTTTTACAAAATGCAGAGGATTAGGCTCCACAGTGAGTGTAACAAGCATGCTTTACTGATTATACAGACTGATTTTACTGTTGTGGGTTTAGTAACGCTTTAAGTTGAATTTGTATGTAAGTTGGAAAAAAGTACATTTTTTAAGTGTAACCCCAGACAAAAAATATTTTTTTACGTTATTGGAAAGCATAGGGAAGGATTAAGACCTCTCTAATGTTTGTTTTGCTGTCTGTGCCCCTGTTGAGAAGATTTCACCTTACTTTCTGTTCCTGTGACAATTGGATTGGGAACATTTTGGGTTGTTATGGAAACAATGATTGGTGATAAAGCTTCAGTGGAGACACATCTCTCGCTTTCTGTTGTCTCTCTCTGTTTCTAAGTATGGGTCATATGTAAGTTAGATGTTTGTAACTCGGGGACTGCCTGTATATTGTACTCTCAGATCCATAGTAAAGATATGCTTTGCTCTGCTTACCAGGTGCAGGGTCGCTACCCACCAAAGTTCCCAAAGTTAGTTTGCCAAAAGAAGAAAGCTGCTTTAACACGTTAAAAACTGTTAGTCATAGTATCATTTATTAAAAAATAAATTCTTCATGTGTGTGCACTGTGCGGGACGCCGGACTAATGAATGTATATTAGGTCCATACATTTTTGAAAAGCATGTAATTTGAGGCGGGGGCTCTAATTGGCTTGTTTCAGATTGTCCATAGCGCTGCACCCTGAACCCTTCCACTTTTTATTTTATCAAATCAATATTCGTCATCGCGTCACTTCCGTTTCCCGGCTTCTCGTCCCATGTAACACAGGGCGTCCTCTGGTGAGTGCTGACCTGGAGGAGTTTGTTTGCTCCCCCCAAAAATTTTTTATCACCAGCCTCCACTGCAAAGGAAACAGACCTTTTCCCTTTTTTTGCATAAGGGAATATTCTTTATTATTGACAATATAGAATTAATAGATAGAGGTGTTGCGCTCAGGATTTTTTAGGCTTACTTTTGTTGGGTTTGCTGCCCCCAGTGTAACCTTCCTAACAAAGGAAGTTTGTGGCTACAGTATAATAAAGAGCTGGGTTGGCGCTGCCCTGGATAAAAAGACCATATAATTGTTGTGGCTGTCAGCAGTGTATAAGGTAAGGGATCCGACCAGGTGTACCCCACCCTTGTGCAAAATAGCAAAAAATAATTTATAATTTATAATAATAAATAAATTAGCAAAAGTGAACAGTGCTTATGTTATACGTTATATCCTGTGTTTTCCAACCTTGTGCTGGTATAACATATAAAAAACCATAAATATCATAAACCACATAAGATGAACATTTATAGTAAAAATCAATAATTAATAGTGTCCATTAAGTGAGAGTCCATTACTCTTTCATATGTGAATCACACGTGCTCCCCTCTTTTTACCCTGCTTACAGGACAGCGCCACCCCACACAGGGGTAAAGCGCAGGGGCGCCTGTCTAGGCAGGTGATCAGGGGTCTTTGCTTTGATCCTTCTGTGAGTTGTCCAATGTTGTTATCCAGGAATTAATATTTCTCCGCAGTCCTCCGTTGGTCAGTGTATTAGTGGTCAGTTTGAGATGAAAAAGGAAAAAAGCTCCATAGTGTATATCAGTCAGCAAAAATTATATTTATTTTAAAAGTTCTTTAACCACTTCAGCCCCGGAAGGATTTCCAGCTTTAGGACCGGAGCTCTTTTTGCGATTCGGCTCTGCGTCGCTTTAACTGAAAATTGCACGGTCGTGCGACGTTGTATCCAAACAAAATTTGCGTCCTTTTTTTCCCACAAATAAAGCTTTCTTTTGGTGGTATTTGATCCCCTCTGCGTCCTTTCTGATCGCCGCTATAAACAAAAGAAGAACGACAATTTTGCAAAAAAAAACCCAAATTTCTTACTTTTTGCTAAAATACAAATCCAAAAAAAAAATATAAAAAAACATTTTTTTTCACCGTTTTTGGCCGATTTATATTCTTCCTCATATTTGCGATAAAAAAAATCGCAATTGGGATATTCTAAGGAATAGACTTTGTAAAAGGTCCCAGGCTACCAGGAATAGGAGAGGCAGTGATTAGGACCTAAGTGACCATCTAGGAAATTTTTTTTAACAAGGATCGTGTTGAATGTTTGTTTTTAAAGAACTTTTAAAATAAATATCATTTTTGCTGACTGATATATGCTATGGAGCTTTTTTCCTTTTTCATCTCAAACTGACCACTAATACACTGACCAACGGAGGACTGCGGAGAAATATTCATTCCTGGATAACAACATTGGACAACTCACAGAAGGATTAAAGCAAAGACCCCTGATCACCTGCCTATACAGGCGCCCCTGCGCTTTACCCCTGTGTGGGGTGGCGCTGTCCGGTAAGCAGGGTAAAAAGAGGGGAGCACGTGTGATTCACATATGAAAGAGTAATGGACTCTCACTTAATGGACACTATTAATTATTGATTTTTACTATAAATGTTTATCTTATGTGGTTTATGATATTTATTTTTTTTTATATGTTATACCAGCACAAGGTTGGAAAACACAGGATATAACGTATAACATAAGCACTGTTCACTTTTGCTAATTTATTTATTATTATAAATTATAAATTATTTTTTGCTATTTTGCACAAGGGTGGGGTACACCTGGGCGGATCCCTTACCTTATACACTGCTGACAGCCACAACAATTATATGGTCTTTTTATTCAGGGCAGCGCCACCCCAGCTCTTTATTATAATATACAATATTTCTTAACGTGTAAGTTCACCTTAAATAAAATCTGTAAGGTGAACTTACACTAAACCCCCTCCCCATCACACTCGGTCCCGCTGCACCTGAGGCAGGTGATCACCCACTAAGCGACATCAGGTCGCTGCTTGACCGGTCCTGGGATTTGAAATCCCCACAGCTTTCTCTCTTCTTCTCCCCCGCTGACAGGACAGGCTAGGTGGGTTCTGATTGGTCGGTGCCATCCATGTGATGGCACCAACCAATTAGAATGCTTCCTATACGTAACTTTACGAGGTAGGTTTAGGAGATTAAGCCACGGGGATTTCAAATCCCAGTACCAGTGAAGCAGCAACTTGATGTCTCCTAGTGGAAGGTCACCGGCCTCAGGTACAGTGGGACTGGGGAGGATGGAGAGGGGTCCAATGTAAGTTCACCTTACTGTTTTTCTGTCAAGGTGAACTTTCCCTTTAAGTTAATTTAATTACATTTTTAACTTTCTTTGAACACAAAGACATCACGCTAATGTAATCATCATGTATATTACTGTAGCCCAGATTCATCTGGGCCTCTTTAGTTTTACCAATTCAAAGCCTTTATGGTGTAGACCAAGGAGCATTGGTTGACCTCCTCCAGATACAAAGGAATGCTTTGTCTACCATAGGAGCATCTTGCTGAAAATAAATCAATGTCAGTGGGCTTTTATAGCCATAAGCTCTTTCAATAAACCTTCCCATTTCAATAGGTTTTTGCAGCCAACAACACAAATGATTCAGTAAACGTGCCACTCAATGGATTTGAGAACAAAACAGCCAGTGGTTTTCTCCTTCCCAAAGAATGCCAATCAGTGCCAAGTTGCTGAATCTATGGTAGAGTGGTATCTAAGGGGGTCATTTGCAGTCAGTGTAGCTGACTCTGAAACTGAATGGGTTTTCTGCTTTTTTTTTAATCAAGCTGGTAATCTATTGGAAAAGTAATTTCTTTAAACGTAAAAAATAGTGGTGTATCCTCGCGCTACTATGAGACTTCTATAGTGTTTGAGAGGTTGCTGCTGTACCTACTATATGACAATATAGAAAGATAGTGTTTAACCGCTTAACAACCGCCCCATAGACAATTGACGTCTACAGGGCGGTTGCTTAATTCTGGGAGGACGTCTATTGACGTCCTCCCAGAATCACACTTCCCGCGCGCCCCCTGGGGCGCGCACACGGGAACATCCGTGACCGTCGGGTCCGGGGGACCCGACTGATCACGGATCGTGGTGAATGGCCGCTGTGCACGGCTTTTCACCACGTGATCGCGCCGTCAAATGACGGCGCGGTCACATGTAAACAAGCCGGCGGAAGCGCCGGCTTCTCTCTCCTCTCCGCACCGATCGGTGCAGTGTGAGAGGAGAGAGGGGGGAGAGAGGTGGTGCTGCAGCGCTGTGGGCAATGTGTAATGCCCACAGCGCTGCCTAGTGACAAAATACTCCCCCCCACCATCTATTTACCACCCACCCACCACCCCCCAGCCACCATCAGCCACCCACCACCCACCCAGCCATATTTATCTA
>BLSH010341846.1:600022-643187 GCA_018402905.1 Glandirana rugosa | reverse complement strand
AAAACGGGGTTCCCCGACCTCCATCCATTGTGAACAGTCCTCCACTAGTGTTAACAGTCCTCCACTCCTTTCCCTTACAGTACAATATGACGTCAATAGTGTAGAAAGTATCTATTTCCATCACTGATATTCACGAACTTTTGTAAAGTCGATTTGTTAAAACTTTCTGATTTTAGTCACGACCGATGACAACGAGAGGTTCCACGATCAATTACAACCTCCTACGAAGTACCTTGAACATGTTTATACCTCTTATTGTTGTGTTCGAATCGAAACAAATTTTATTAGTTACGACTTATGTGTGTATTTATTACAATTCTTTTTGCTTGTAGCCCATTCTACTGCTACACCACTGGCTGTAATAGTAAAGTTTCAATATTCAATGGGCTCCTGTGAATATATACATTATCGGAGCTGCAAAACATTTAAAGCATTGATTATTTTAAACAAAGCTAAGCTTGTGTTGTTATTCTCCATATTTGTACAAGTTCCATGAAGCATCCTCCAACATTAACTAGCACCTTGGAGAGCAACAGTAGCCAGCACTGATTTTAGTCTTTCAAAATTGTTTAGCTGAAATGTTTTCAAGCACTTATAGTCACTACCTTTATCTATGAAAGATGTGATAACTGCAGTATAACATGACATTCCCTTTCCTCACCTCCTGACAATTGTGATCACCTCCTGACAAGTGTTACCTACCTCCAGCCCCTTGGGGCAAAATGAAATTGTCAGATACTTGCCTATTCCATTGGCACAGCTTTCCATTATCTTACAACTACAACAATCTCCCACCCATAGATTTAATTGATTCCTAGTTTTGAGTAGCCCAATGATCAATATTGGCATGGAGATTGATTAAAAGTGCCTTTCAACTAGCACTGTGGCGGTTTGGATTGGCTTTCACTGTGATTTTGATTGTTTGGTCCCTGAAAACTGGAAAACAAATGGAAGCTCGGTTGCCAAATATTGTGCTTGAAAGCTGATAGAATGTTTTTAAACTGAAAACAAAGCTGCCAAGTGTTTGGCCAGCTTTAGTGCATTTGAAGCGTAGATGCGGATAAGTCGCATCTCTCAAATATGGCTGACTGCTTTTTATCTGTGGAATTAACTGCACTGGGAACTTTTTGTATCTCAGTGATCACATAGTCCAGGGATATGCAGGGATATGAGCGGACCTCCAGATGTTGCTGAACTACAAGTCCCATGAAGCATAGCAAGACTCTGACAGCCACAAGCATGACACCCAGGGGCAGAGGCAAGATGGGACTTGTAGTTTTGCAACAGCTGGAGGTCCGCTAATTGCATATCCCTGACATAGGCTTTCTCATTTGTAATTAGAGAACATTGAACGTGAGTATGATGTTAATGTAGTGATACCCCCGTAAGGGCCACTGGATTTTTGGGTCTCCCTGTGTAAACACAGCCAGACAACATGAATTTTCAGCATTCACTCGGTAGTCAGAAACCAGTCCAGGGTGCCTTGTTGTGTTTTTAGTTTATTAAGGGAATAAACTTTGATAGGGATGAGAAGATGTGGAATGCCCAGAACTGTAGTTGAATGTAACTTGAGGATTTGAAAACTGTCTCTGCTATCAAAAATGACATGGCTGTCCTCCTGTAGGATGTATGGATCAGCTTGTCTGGTAAACAAACGGGTTTAACAACACCGAACGCAAGTGCTTTCTTTCTGAGGAAACTATCAAGGAACCTGGCTTCTCCATAGGATTCTCCAAGCAAGAGGTGTAGGGTAGCTATGCTTGCTCTAGATGTCTCTAAGCTGTCCCCTTGTAGAATGCCAGCTAGGTATTGCACCTGGCTACTTCTCCTCTGTAGGCTCTGGAGCCTTGGTGTTTGAGGTTACCTATTCAGTCACCTTTGAAAGATTCTGTAGTGCATGTGGTAACTGCTAAACAGGCCTACTGCTAGACAGGTCCCAAAGGCTCCCAGTGTGACTCAGCTAAGCCTAGTTGAGGTTGTAAGCTTAGGAGATTTCCTCTGCTGCACTCTCTCTTCTTCTCTGGCTGCATCTTTCTGGCTCCTACTGCCTGGAGGCAGAGCCCCCCCAGCACAGGGGTCCCCTCCAGGTCACTGGACCCTGGACTCAGCCCCCACATGGCCAGGCTCCAGAATACCTATGGGCTATCTCTCCACCTTCTGGGCCATCCTCACCTAGGGATTGAAAGAGACCCCATAAATAGTCAGGCTTTACCCCTGCCCCTCCTCCCTCTAAGTTCTAGAGCTCTCCTGGAGTTTCTAGAAGCCAAGGGGAGAAGACAGAGGCTCAGCCCTTGGAGCTCTGCCAACCTAACTCTAAATAAATTAACCCTGCTCCTCTGGCTACAATAGGAGCCCAACTTACTTACTGTACACAGGGGGTGCTACATTAAGAGAGTTAGATCATGTTAGAAAAAAACACAAAGCTGCTGACAGGTGTGAAGTGTGTGCACCCAGACATTTTTGCATATACCTGCAACTTATTCACTCCTTGGTTATGTCCCTCCTTGATTACTGCAACTCCCTCCTCAGTGGCCTACCTTTACACAGGTTATCCCCCCCTTCAGTCTATCATGAATGCTGCTGCCAGTCTTATACACCTTACTAACCAATGCTGCCCTGCTCTGCCAATCACTTTACTGGCTTCCCCTACCCCACCGTATAAAATTCAAAATACTAACCACAACATACAAGGCCATCCACAACACTGCCCCAAGCTACATCACTAATCTCATCTGCAGATATCGCCCTAATCGTCCTCTCCGCTCCTCCCAGGACCTCCTGCTCTCTAGCTCCCTTGTTATCTTCTCCCATGCTCACCTACAGGACTTCTCCAGAGCCTCTCCCATCCTCTGGAACTCCCTGCCCCAGAATGTCCGGTCAGCCCCCACCCTGTCCGCCTTTAGGCGATCCTTGAAAACTCACTTACTCTTGGAAGCCTACCCCACCTCCACCTAAGAACTGTGCTTGAGTCACCTCTATCAGATCATCTCCTGCAGCCAATACCTTTTGTACCACCCCCCCTCCCTTTAGATTGTAAGCTCCACGAGCAGGGCCCTCCTATTCCTTCGGTATTGAACTGTATTGTAATTGTACCGTGTCCCTTCTTTATTGTAAAGCGCTGCGCAAACTGTTGGCACTATATAAATCCTGTATAATAATAATAATAATAATAGATTAGTGTATACCTGCATTAGCTTTCACTATCTCTTGCAGAGAAGGGCCAATATCCATATAGGGACTGGGAAGAGAGCTCTGGGACCCAGGAGGAGAGCATTTGGTTAGCAGAGAGTTTGTTACAATTGGAGAACAGGAATGAGGGTTCAGCGACTGCTTCTACACAAACCCTGGTGAGAGTTCTCCATTGTGCTTTTGAAAGCAAATAGTTGGATTGGGCTGTTTTCTGGGCTATGTGATAGTGAGCTCAGGGCCATATGCAGACTGCTGTGAACCTGAGAGCCGGTGCATAGGGCTCTGAATACTGTCTGCTACTAAATGGTGCTGTAGGAGGAAAGCTGAAAGAATACTTTGCTATCTAGAGCTCAGTGGAAAGATGGACGATTGGACCTGCCCCAATTACAGGTCCCAATCAGGGAATTGCAAGCTTAGACTATCTCGGCACTCAGGAAACATACAGATTATAATAAAACAATAATTTTTATTCAATTACAAAACATAATAAAACATACCTGGTACCAATGAATCAAATAAGAATGATTACATACAAAGTATTTTGTTATACATATACTGCACCCCTATAGGTCTAGAAGGAGAATTGGCGGTTGGCCCAGGGGTTGAACCCTTTGGTTTGGGATGGAAGGCCAACCGCATGTTCCTTTCCCACTCGACCTGTTTCGCGGCTCATTATATTTTGTAATTGAATAAAAATGATTGTTTTATTATAATGTGTATGTTTCCTGAGTGCCGAGTTAGTCCAAGCCTGCAATTCCCTGATTGGGACCTGTAACTGGGGCAGGTCCAATCATCCATATTTCCATTTATCAATCCGGATGATGGCACTCAATCTATATACACATTCGTCTTTTTGAGGCTCTCAATTTTCTACCTAGAGCTCAGGCAAGACAAGGCACTAGCCTGTCTGTGGTTGTGAGCTTCTGATCATGTGCTACTGCCAGAGGATCTGTTCTGACAGGAAAAGTGTGCTGTATCTGACGCACATGTGGAACTGTGTGCTGGGATCAGGCAACAGGCTATTGTTGTGCTTAGAGCTGCTGGCTGCAGTGACTGTTAAGGACTGTGCTATGGCTCCAGAATGCTCCAGCTATTCTACTTTAATGTTCCAGCTACCACTGCGTGCTACAGCTTCAGAGAGCTGGCTCAAGATGGAGGACCCTTTCACCAGCCACAGAGGGATTGCTCAGGACCAAAAGTGGAGTCATCATTGGCGAGAGGCTTCTGTCCACCATCTTGTTTATTTAATTGAGCACTCCAACATAAGGGCTTCATCGGTGGCAGACTGTTTGCATGTCCCACTGGCCAGTGTTTAGGTAGGGCATCTCTGCAGTATGTAGATTGTATAACTATTGTAGATGTTACTTGTACTGCTGTACTATACAGGGATTGTTTATTTGCATTTCAAACCAGTATCTCTCTGGTCACCTCCCTGGCAGATGCTGTAAATGAGCAGTAACATCATATAAATTGTTACATAACAAGCTACATTGTAGTAATATTGTAAACTTGTGTCTAACACATTCCTTTTTAGGGCCTTGTCTTTAAATAAAGCCTATTTAAACTGTTTGCGGTGTGTTGGTGTTCTCGGGTTCAGGTAAAGATGGGTCATCACTGGTGCAAGGCAAAATGGATCCAGTACATCAAGTGGCTCCTTTGGCAGTGAGTGGTACATATATATTCATTTCCACATTGTATTTCAGTTATTTCTAGCTCACTGCTTTTAATCTGAATGTTCTTGAATAGTAGGCACTACTGTGTGACAGCCTGCTTTCTGAACTACAGAGGTTCTGAGTGAAGGAGTTTCAGGAGACAGTACAAGTATCACTGCTTGTGAGCATCAAAGTGTCAGGGGATATGTAATCCTTAGAAATTGAAAGTAAACAGCAGAGGAGAAGCTGCAAAGTTTGCAGGGAATCTATGAACTGGTAGAAAGAGATGGCAATCACACAGCCAACACTCACACAGGGCCGGCGCAAGCATTAGGCAGAGCAAGCCACCGCCTGGGGGCGCCAGCAGAGGAGGGGCGGTGAAATCAGTACTTAGTCATTTGCTGTGCCCACACTGACTGATCATTTCTGATTGGAATCTGTCCTTTGACACAGATCCAGGCAGAATTGATCACTGTAATGCCTCCTATGCCATCTACATTCTATGTACAGTTTCTCCCCTATGGGATGACGGACGAGAACTCCCCCGTACTGCACAGTCACTGTGGTCCAGTCCAGCCTGGCAGTGATCTGGGGGGAGGGGCCGCTCTCCGTCCTGACACGAGGGTTTGGTTTTCAGTGGCTGCTGAAATGCAGGACCGAACTCCTGACAACGGGACTCTGCACTGCTAACACCAGCTGGATTGCCTCCCCCCTCCTATCTTTATTATGTGCTTTATTACGTGCTGAATGGAGGCAGAGAGAACTGGGCTGTGTATTGGAGAATGGAACATGGCATCCCCAGCATCCCTTTACATGTGCTCTGGTCTGGGCTGTCCCTGCTCCAGGAGATGTTTTTTAGCTTGATAGTTTTTATAGAATACAGAGCCCCTGTCCCTTCCTGCGCCTCAATAGCTCATCTACAGATGTGATGGACTATTAGGTGCCTTTCACATGGGCAGACTCCGGCTCAAATCCACCTGTTTAGTGGGGAATCTCACCACTGATTCCCATTGAGCAGGTGGATGACCGGTCTGTGTCTGCTCCGCTATGCAGAGCAGACATGGACAGAGGTTGCTCTCCTCTATGAGCGGTTGGATGTAAACGGACCTCCTGTCCGTTTACATCCAACTTTCATCTGATCCGCGGCTAGATGGATGGGGAATGGATCTCCATCCATCTGTTTAAGCAGATCAAATTAGATGCAGGCAGGTGTAAATGGACACATGTCCGTTTACATCCACCTCTCCTTAGAGAATGGATAATCCAATCGGGTCGGGGGGGGGGGCGCAAAAATGCACCTTCACCTATGTAGGCAAAAATCCTTGCACCAGCCCTGCACTCACAACTAGAGTTGAGCGAACAGTTCGGGTCCGTATCGAACTTTTGGGTGTCCGGCACCCGGACCCGAACCCGGACTTTTCAAAAAAAGTCCGGGTTTGGGTCCGGGGGTTCTGGTATTTTATTCCACGTGTTGAAAAGCTGCCAAGGGCAGCCAATCAACAAGTGTTTCACTGGTTTTCCCTAGAAGCCATCACAGCCATGCCTACTAATGGCATGGCTGTGATTGGCCAGTGCACCATATTACCCAGCCTCTATGTGGGGCTGGAGTCACCGTGCTGCATGTCATATGCTCTCAGGATAGTTTAGGGAGAGGATGCTGCTGGCTCTGTGAGGGACAGATTGCAGATATTATAGAACATCTCATCCTGCATTACTGAACAATCTGATTGTGGACTAGGGAGAGATACTAGTACTGGTGCTTTGAGGGACAGATTTCACACCTCATCCTGCTGCACAGAACGATCTGATTGTGGACTAGGGAGAGATACTAGTACTGGTGCTTTGAGGGAGGGAGAGATACTAGTACTGGTGCTTTGAAAGACAGATTTCACACCTCATCCTGCTGCACAGAACGATCTGATTGTGGACTATTTAGAGATACTAGCAGGGAGAGATACTAGTACTGGTGCTTTGAGGGAGGGAGAGATACTAGTACTGGTGCTTTGAGAGACAGATTGCACACCTCATCCTGCTGCACAGAACAATCTGACTGGACTAGGTAGAGTATGTTGCTTTAAGGGAAAGATTATTCTTCTAAAATAATCTCCAACTTGTACAGGGAAAGGTTCCAGCTGTTGCTTTAAGGGAAAGATTATTGTTCTAAAATCATCTGCAAGCTCCATTCACTCAGTGTATTGTAGCCGGATAAAGCCATATTAGTGTTATAAAATCATGTCCAAGCTCCATTCAATAAGTGTATTGTAGCCGCATAAAGCCATATTAGTGTTATAAAATCATGTCCAAGCTACATTCACTAAGTGTATTGTAGCCGGATAAAGCCATATTAGTGTTATAAAATCAATGGCCTCCTAAGGTAAGCAGGCCCTCTGCCTTCTAGTCCTTCCTTCTCCTGCCCCCCCCCAAAAATATTGAGCATCAACCGCCACTTGTACAAGATACTCCAAAATTGTAGATGTAGATAACAGGAGGACAACCTCCCACTTATATTCTCTAAACAGCCTTTGCTGAAGATAATAGGACATGCCAGTATGGCTAGAACCCTATAGGAGCAATCACAATCCATTCAGTATATTCTAGCATTTAATTTCATTCTAGTACAAGCACACCCAAAAGTCCACTGCAAGGTCCTACTTACAATGTCCCAGGAGCTGTCTGCCACTCTCCAGAAAAACATCCTTAGCAACTCTTTTCCAGGTTTTCAAGCCAGCATCTGCCAAGGGCCAAACTACAACTCTTCTTTACACTGGCTGCATCCCTTTCTGCTCAGGGCACCATACATTTATCGTGGAGTAATAGAATCCTATAGGTGCTTCTGTGCAAGGGACTGGAAATTCAGCAAGAGAAGACAATTTTCCTTTGCTTGAAATAATGCTCAATATTGGGTATGATCAGAATGAAAAAAGTAATGACAGGCTTGATTATCCAAAAAATATATTGTTTATTGAAATTAAAACACTTACATAAGGTTTGCACGGGTAACTCCACAGACCACCAAAGCTAGATGACATCATAAGTCGGTAGTGGGCACTCCTGGATGGAAAGGTCCAGGGGACAGCTTTGCTGAGGTTGGATAGAAATAGGCCACTCAGCTAAAATTGCTGGTGCCAGACAGTTCAGCAGCTGAACTCGAGGGGTGGCCGTATAGCGCTGGCAACCCGAGATGACGCCATTCCTCGGGTTACATGACGGCTGAGGTCGGGGAGCGCCGTAGCGGCTTGATAGACAGTGTCTACGGTTGGGAGGAGAAGCAGGTAGCAAACGCTTTGTCAAGTTACTTGTCAAGTCAATAAACAATATACTATTTGGACAATCAAGCCTGTCATGGCTTTTTTCACTCTGATCATATCCAGGATTGAGCATTGTTTCAAGCAGAGGCAAATTGTCTTCTCTTGCTTAATTTCCAGCCCCTTGCACACAAGCACCTATATGATTCTATTACTCCACTGTCTTGTGCTCTTCCCCAAGAGTTACCCTCGGCTGCTAAATATCTGTCACCATACATTTATCCCCACTCCAGTCATGTTCTGGACACCCCCTTTCCAGGATGGACTGACGCATGATAAATAGTTATAAGTGGATATTTGACTCCCCCTGCCCTAAATTTTGGAAGCTTCTCTACCTCTCTTCAGAAGCAGGTTGATGAAATCAAACACCCAGCTGAGACAGCCCTGTACAGACAAAAACAATAGATCACTGCTCCACTGACTACAGTGAAGCAAACAACTACATTTAGCCTAATAGCCTAGCTAGAGTTGGGCTCTTCACCTAATTGTTAGTAAAAAAAAGTAATATAAAAACAGCTAATACATTTTGATGACAACAGCACTCCTCATCATCAGGGCACAAGACAGAACTTGGATGGACTCAATGACTGATCTGTGGTATATTACAACCAGTACAGAACTCTCCACATGGAGTAACAATATGACAGCAGTTTTTTATCCCATGTTGAGACCTGAAAAAAAGGAAGTCATATTGCCCCAAAATGCATTGAATGTTTTTATATGACTTTCTTACCAACAAATAAAATTATCTTCGACTCTTTTAACCAGTTTTGTCTGGTACTTCCTACTGCATGTATTTCAGAGGTACTGTTGGGTGTGAGCTGCCCCATCAAAGCTATTGAGGTTGTTTGAAATTTTCCTTCATCTGACTACACTTGCAAGTCTAAAAGTTCCCAGTGCCTCTTTGAGTATGTTGTTCTGGAGTACATCAAAATCTTATTACACAGGTGTTGAGGAGATTTCTTCCCACTTCTTAGCCCCATGCCTCCAAACCTGTAAAGCAGAGACACAAACAATAAAACATCTATTATGGTAGAGCAGAGAAGATTTAGAACCTCCATCGGGTACTTGTTGATGTCAGTGCCCTTTTTGGGAATATTTACCTTCATTTTCAGTCAGGTGATCATTGTCTCTGGACAGGAAGGGAGTGAACAGCTCCTCAGCAGGAATATAAACATACACCCTGTTCCAAATTATTATGCAAATTCTATTTCAGTGTCACAAAGATTAAATATTTTGTTTTTTAGTTTAACTCGTGGATGGCATTGTGTCTCAGGGCTCTTTTGATCACTGAAAACAATCTCGCACACCTGTGATAATTAGATTGCCAGGTGAGCCCAATTAAAGGACAAACTACTAAAGGAGGGGGTTCCACATTATTAAGCAGAGCACCATTTTCAAGCAATATGGGGAAGAAAAAGGATCTCTCTTCTGCCAAAAAGAGTGAAATAGTTCAATGCCTTGGGCAAGGTATGAAAACATTGGATATTTCATGAAAACTTAAGCAAGATCATTGCACTATTAAGAGATTTGTGGCTGATTCAGAGCACAGATGGGTTCATGCAGATAAAGGCACATTGAGGCAGATTTCTGCCAGATCCATGCATCGGATCAAGAGAGTAGCTGCTAAAACACCATTACATAGCAGCAAACAGATATTTGAAGCTGCTGGTGCCTCTAGAGTCCCACAGACATCAAGGTGTAGAGTCCTCCAGAGTCTTGCAACTGTGCATAAACTTTCCATTCGGGCACCACTAACCAATGCTCACAAGCAGAAACGGCTGCATTGGGCAGAAAAATACATGAATACTAATTTTCAAACTGTCCTGTTCACTGATGACAGCCATGCAACCCTGGATGGTCCAGATGGATGGAGTAGTGGATGGTGGGTGGACGGCTACCCTGTTCCAACAAGACTGCGACGTCAGCAAGACGGTAGTGGAGTCATGTTTTGGGCCAGAATCATGGGAAGAGAGCTGGTCGGCCCCTTTAGGGTCCCCCAAGGTGTAAAGATGACCTCTGCAAAGTATGTGGAGTTCCTGAATGACCACTTCCTTCCCTGGTACAGAAGGAAGAACTATGCTTTACGTAATAAAATCATCTTCATGCATGACAATGCACCATCTCATGCTGCAAAGAATACCTCTGCTTCAATGGCTGCTATGGGGATAAAAGGAGAGAAAGTCATGGTGTGGCCTTCATCCTCCCCTGACCTCAATCCTATTAAGAACCTTTGGAGCATCCTCAAGCAAAAGATATATGAGGGTGGGAGGCAGTTTACATCCAAACAGCAGCTCTGGAAGGCTATTCTGACATCTTGCAATCAAATTCAAGCAGAAACTGTCCAAAAACTCACAAGTTCAATGGATTCAAGACTTGTGAAGCTGCTATCGAATGAGGGGTCCTATGTTAAAATCTAACGTGACCTGTTAAAATGTTTAAAAAGTTAAAATCTTGTTCAAAGTTTGATTGAAATAGCTTTTGATTTCAGTAAATCTGCTGCAAACACAACAAATGACAATTTTCAGTTCTTTACAACCTATAAAGTGTTTTGAAACTTACTGTGCGTAATAATTTGGAACAGTGCATTGTAAGTTTTTTATTTTAAATAAAATACTGTTATCATTCGGAGGTTTGTTCAAATAAAATTTCAATTGTACTCTTAATAGTTGATAACATGAGAATTATGCTGACTGTTGTTTACATCAATTATTTAGGTAAATGAGAAAAATATCATTGGCATAATAATATGGAACAGGGTGTATAATATGCATCATCATGCACAGCATTTTCAGACCAGTTGCCCAGAGGGAACACTACTGCTCTATGCCAGATAAGTTCAGAGTGAAGACTTAAAGGGGTTGTAAAGTCAGAAGGTTTTTAATCTTAAACCCTAATAGGGTTTACTTCCCCTATATTCCCCTGCAAAGTAGAAGCATAATGGGCTACTAGCCCATTATGTGTCACTTACCTGCAAACAAAGCCTGCGACGTCCACGATGTCCCCTGTGCAGGCAGCATCCGTCTTCAGCCCCTCTTCCTTCCGGAAGACTCCGGCTCTGTTACTCGTCAGAGTTGCGTGACATCACTCCCGTGCATGAGCACAGGAGCCACCAGTCGCAGCACGATCTCAGTAAAGTAACGGCACAGAGACCGTTTCTTCACTGCGCATGTGTCGAAATGATGTCTGCACATCTAGTACACTGTATATCTCCTAAACCGTGCAGGTTTGGGAGATATGCAGGGCACCTACAGTTAAGCCTTATTATAGGCTTACCCGTAGGTTAAAGTGGTTGTCACAGGTTGATCATCATTAAGGGGTTAATCATCTGCATTGTGTAAAAAAAGCTGTTTGACCCCATCTTCTTTGATCCACCTCTTCTTCCACTGTCCCCCATCCATCTCCTCATAAGACAGAACCTTTGGAGGCACTCTGCACATGCTCTGTTTGGTGTGTATTGCTAGAGAGTTTGCTAGAGGGTGCATGTGATCAGCACAGGGCCAATAAGCACTGTCCAAACAGAGGGTCAGGGGTTCTGCATCCTCATAGGACAGCCAGAATAGAATGAAAACACCTCCTACACGCTGTAACCAGACACTGATAGAAGTCACAAGACTGCTATATACAGTTGATGAGAGAAGGTATTTAGCAGTTTATATTTTCTAAAATAATTGGATTTCCATGTTCTGTGTACTGTGGGAGACCAGATATAGTGACTGCAGGTTCTGGGTTTAGTAACACTTTAATGCATTCTAAGCAATAAGAGAAAAAACCTTCTGTGTGTAGCAGCCCCCATCAGCACCCTACTACCTACCTGAGCCTCATCTCTGTCCAGTGATGCCCACGAGTGTCTTGGCCATCCAGGACTCCCCCTCCTGATCGGCTGAAACACAGTAGCAGCACCATTGGCTCCTACTGCTGTCAGTCAGATAGCCAATCAGGAGAGAGAGGGCGCGGGGCCGAACTGCAAATCCACGTCTGAATAAATGCACGGAGCTGCAGCTCGGCTTGGGTTCCCCCATAGCAAGCTGCTTGCTGTGGGGGCACTTGTCAGGGGGGAGGGGCTAGGAGCACGGAAGAGGCACCCGAGAAGAGCAGGATCAGGGCTGCTCTATGTAAATCCACTGCAACAGAGGAGGTAAGTATAAAATGTTTGTTATTTTTATAGAAAAAAAACAAGACTTTACAATCACTTTAAGCCCCATACACACGGGCCGAATGTCGGGAGACAACAGCCGGTTCAAAAAAAAATGGCCGACATTCGGCCTGGGTGTATGTCAGTCTGGCTGGCTTCTGTCGGACATATATGCTGGAAATCCGGCAGCCGACCGACACCCAATCAGGGCTCTCAGCTGATAGCAGAGAGCGCTGATCGGTGTGTTCCATCAGAACACAACAGCTCAGCAGGGGGGATCGCAGAACTAACCTTGCATGGTTAGTACAGCGGCTCCAACCGGAGCTGTCAGGTTTTTTTTTGTGCAACCCGATAGAGCTGTAGTGTGTACCCATCTTTATTTCCTCCAAAGGAACTATCCATATGGAGTTTGTTTCTGTTACCTTTGTAAATATAGGCATGGTAACCAAATTAAATTTATTCTAGTCAGTTAATTAAATGAATGAGTTCTCATGGTCTGCAAAGTCACGTTGGTTTATTAAAATGTCATGTTGATAAGCTGTACAGTACACAGTCAGTATTAGTATACTGTTGTGGGTTGCTAGTGATACAGATCATGGTTCTTTCTTAAAGATTCCATTTTAAAATGTTGCTTCAACCCCCATCTGTTTCTAGTAACACCATGTCTATTAAGTACTAAATATTGTTTAACATACCGTTGTTAACTGTGAATGTCAGGAAGCACACCATGCACATCATGTTAAAGTCAAAGAATTACTATGGTTAGTAGCTTCTACAAGGCTTCCAGAAACTAATAAACCAGAAAAACACATCAACTTCACGTTAAGTCCTGATTTCTGTGATGTGAAACTACTTTAAGCTCACAGGACTGTGGTGAATAGAAGATTTGTTGGAAATGCCAGCCTTACGGCTCGTTAGCATAGTATTTGCATCTCGTTATTACCATTGTCCGAGAAGAGCAGACACAGTTGAGTAAAGTAATGTTACATTTAAAAAAGGTCAGGTTGATTGGTATAATTGGTATAAGTCAGTTTTATGCACTGGCAATACTGGTAAGTCTTCTAATTTACACATTTTCATACCATGGGAAAACACAGCATCTCCAGCAGAATATTCTCAAAATGTATTATTTTAATTTATCATCAGCAACACCTTTTTTAATTTCCCAATTTATCAGGCATGTTAGGATTGTTATCATTCATATGTATACTCAACACTGCTCAAGAGCTTTAATATGTAGACATGCTGTGGCCTGCATGATATACATAATTATGTACCCAGTGGAGCATTATCACTTCCAATTAATATGTTTTGCTTGCTAATGAAGATGATTGGTATCTGTGTGCTGAATAAAACAGAAGGAAATATGCATATTTTGTACAGGCAATTTGCATTTCAGCAGTTTGTCATCATAGAATTATTATTAATGAAAACTGTCATATTACTTGTAAGAATATTGAATAGATGACAGCATTGACAAAATATTTTTGTGTATTGTACCTTGATATGGCCACCTACCTGGAACATTTTATTAAAGACACAAAAAAACAAGAAGGAAGATCTTCTCTTACTAAGGTCTCATGCAAACAGCTTGCAGCAAGATTGTGTGTAAAATTATGTCTTTATGCTGTATGCACTTAAAAGTCTCTCTATTGTTTACACGTGTAAGGCAAAAATGTGCCTATTGGTTGCTAGGATACTAGGTGGCTCAAGCCTGCTGCGTCCTAGCAACAATATGGGCAGAGCTAATGCTCAGGCTTTTCTTGTGGCAATCAGTTTCCCATGAGGTCCGTTCTGATGCCTAGTAAGAGCAGCCATTTCTACCTGTGTATAATTTCATTGGTCACTTTAATCAATTACATTATACCCAGGCAGAGACAGCTCATCCCACTAGCCATCATAAAGGACCTGATGGGAAACGATAGCTTTCAACTATGTGAGTGCCACACGTATGTCCCCCTGGCCAAGCAATAAAAGGTAGAAATGGCTTTTCCCTCCAGCCGTCAGAGCAGATTTGATGGGGGACTGCAACGCTCAATCATTCTGGCTTCGCCCCATATGTTTACTTGTTTGCCCTGAAAGAATGAGTTACTCATAAGTCTATTGAAATAGTGCTGCTACCCCAAAATAGCCCTTAATGGTATGCATGATGAGATAGAGACTCGTGTGCTCGGATGGCCCAGTAGTCAGGCATCCAAATGTCCATTCAAAGAGAAAAAAATCCGGCACCATGATGTCTCAAAAATAAAACATATACATTTTTTAAAATCCATCCAATGAAAGCAATACCTGAAGTTACAAGTATTGATTTATTTTATTGGATGGATTGAATAAAATCATATATGTTTTAATTTTGAGACATTGTGGTGCCAGACTTTTTTCTCTTTGACTGGAAGTTACTCATAATTGGCTGTGCATGCCTAGAATGCCTGGCCCTTCGACGTAAACGACTCATTCATTCAGGGCCCACAAATAAACATTAATTGTGTGTAACCAGTGGTGGTGGTGCTCGCTGATCACTCACTATTATCCACATATCAGTAGTGCCACCTACCTCCTAGCAAAAAAAAAAAACCCACTAGGCTGTACTCTATTTGCATGTAAACAATGCAAAAAAACATTTACATGCATGTACTGTAAAAATGCCAAAATACTCTTCCCTAAATATGGGACTTGGGTGTTTCAGGATTATTAGAATGCTACTTTAATAAACAGAGGTAATGCCTCAAAAATGCATTGGCACATTGGATTTAATATAGCTGAGTTCAGATGGATCCTTAAAAGAAAGCCATAAGGATCTATGAGGCCACAATCTGGCCACAAGATTAAAATGGTAGAATGATAGGTGTTTAGAGGGACTTGTGTTAGCGTGCCCCTTTAGCATTAGCACTCTGGGTATAGACACTGAGAATTTTAATATTATTAGAAAATCCGTCCCTAAGGTTGAGCTGGGCCTGGCAGGATTGTGGTAGTTCAGAGATAACTTATTTTTGGTAACTGATGAGTGGAAAGTTGTGTGCGTGAAGCCATATCAAGTGGAAGGCTAGATCAAGTGGAGGGTGAACAACCTCACTTACCGGAAGTGCTGTTGTTTTGAGGTGGGAAAGCCATTGAAATGTATGTATTCTTGAGTTGTGAGCCTATCTTCGCTACCATTAAAATCCCGTAGCCGTAGCCCCCCCTTCTTTTTCCTCTTGTTCCATCTTCTCTGATGGGAAATCTTTTTGTATAGTACAAATTGGGATGTAGGTACCTATACTTTAATATATAATACACTAAGCTCAACACATATTGAAATGGGAAAGCCATTGAAATGTATGTCTTCTTTACCTGGAATATACTTCCACCAGAAATCCATACTAATGTGAAAATGTTACAAGTGATTTTATCAGTACAAAATCACCAAAGAAGGTAATTCCTTGTGCTGGACTGTACCTTGATATGTGGTCAGTTTGCTTCCTGTAATCCTCAACATCACGTTTTACCCTATTCTTTTGCAGATACTCGTGCATGCATTAACACACATGTTTCTGCATGTTGCGTTAAAGCTGTTCATGCACCAAGGGCTGTCAATACATAACATGAAATAATGCATTTGCATTCTCTTTTGACAGTGCAGTGCACCAGCAATACAATGTTCTATATTATTGCACAGGTGTAATTAGGTCTACCATATACAGTATATGTGTGTTGTGGGGCATTGAGAATAAATAACAAAGCATCACAATCCGGTAATGTGCAACCAAACACAAGTTTTAGCACACATTAACGTAATGCAAAAGCATGACTCCATCTTCAAACTACCAAGCAATTCTGCCAAGATTAGCATTCTTGACAGCTAGACACACAAAGAGAGACAATTAAGAAAAATAAGAATGTGCTTCTAAACATGAAATTGTCAGAAAGCTTCAACATGGTAGTTGTTACCATAGGATAAGTAAAAGAGCTGCATAATGATAATTCTTGAATAAAGAGCTGTGCTATCAAGACTGGTGGGTGTCTTTGTTCAATTACTAAGCTTGGAGGCCAATAAACAAGATGTCCAATTTTCCAGAACCATGGAAAAATGGAGGTATGCTGGCTAGCATTGCCCATCTTGTCATGCCATGATTGTTGAGATGTTACCTAAGTGGGACCTATGTTGAGATCTGTATCTGGATGAGGAAAAAAGAGTTAAAAAGTAGAATGATGGTGCAAAGTCTATAAGAACAAAGGGGATGGGGAAGAGTTAGGACATCTGTCAGTTTTGGAAAGCTATCCGGGGCTCCAGTATAGAGATATACCCTTGTATTCTGTCTTGCTGACATTGTTATACCTGACAGGAAGCAAATCCTCTGATGAGTTTATGTCAGTAAGGTAAGAGGTTCTAACCTTCCTCTACATTAGAAAAGCATTGTTGTTCTCAATGATTTAGGCATTTTGCCTTAAATTTAAATTCACAAAGATTGTATTCAATGGCTTCTTGCTCCTAGAAATACTACTACTTTCTAGTTGGCATTTAACTGTGGGGTTCTGTGAGGTGTCAATTGTGGAGATTAGAAAACAAAAGCCGCTACACCACCACCATCACCAAAGAAAAAAAAGATAAAGTATTTTGCACCTCTGTGGTAATTAATATGTGAGTTTAAAAAATGCAGTTAACCAGTTGCCGACCACCTGCTGTGGCTTGATGGCTTGACCTGGCTCGATATCGCAAACCGCTGTCACCTGACAGTGGCTGCGAGATCATGGATTGTGAGCACGCTTGCGCCACCGGAGTCGTGCACACAAGCTCACTGTGTTACGGGGGAGCCAGGGAATGGGTAGGCCAGACTCAATGTCTGCCAGCTACCCGCAATCATTCCCCCGCAGTGACAGAATGGAGGTCTGTGTATGTAAACAATGGATCTCCGTTCTGACAGGGGGGAAGGAATGTGATCATAGGCTCCCTGTACATGAGAGCCATGGTCACTCTCCTCCCACACTCATTCCTGCCCCCACACAGTTAGTAACACATACCAGGGAACACAGTTAACCCCTAGAGCGCCCCCTAGTGTTAACCCCTTTCCTACCATTGACATTTATACAGTAATCAGTGCATTTTCATAGCACTGATTGCTGTATAAATGCCAATGGTTCCAAAAAAGTGTCAAAATTGTCCAACATGTCCGCCGCAATGTATTTGTGGAGTCCTGCAGTTCTGAAGAAGCGGTAGAAACTTGAAACGCGTTAGCCTTCATTGTGTGAGATACCAGTCGCGCAGTACATGTCCATGAATTGAAAGGACTCCACAAATGTTTGCAATGCTCAATGTCACAGCTCGTTTGTGAGTATGTTTTTAACTATTTAATTAAAGGAATTTACCAAAAGATAATGCGCTAGGCCAGTGCGCCATTGTTTTCTTGTCTTTGCTACAGTGCCTTTGGACTACCCCTAATCCATCAGTGGCAGCAAGGCAGCACATTATCTAAAGTCGTATCTCAACAGACGTAATTGTACTATCGGGTGGAAGATGTCTACCCTCTGAGCACAGGAAGGAAAGTGTTTTGTTTGTGACATGTCCGCCACAATGTCGCAGTCCCACTAAAAATCACCACTATTACTAGTAAAAGAAAAAAATATCCCATAAATGAATTCTCATCGTTCGTAAACGAGGCAACTTTTGCGCAAAGCAATCAAAATACGCCGATTGCAATTTTTTTTTTTTACCACAAATATGAGGAAGAAAATAGATCGGCCAAAACTGATGAATAAATGTGTTTTTTTTATATATTTTTTTTCAATTTGTATTTTAGCAAAAAGCAAGAAATATTGTTTTTTGCAAAACTTACACTCTTTTTTTGTTTATAGCGGTGATCAGAAATGACGTAGAGGTCATCAAATACCACCAAAAGAAAGCTCCACTTGTAGGGAAAAAAGGACGTCAATTTTGTTTGGGTACAACGTCGCACGCCCACGTAATTCTCAGTTAAAGCGACGCAGTGCCGAATCACAAAAATGCTCTGGTTCTAAAGGGGGAAATCCTTCCAGGGCTTAAGTGGTTAAAATAACTGTTTTGTTTTTGCCATCATAAGGTGCTTTGCTCAAAATATTAAGTAGGTGATCTGAAAGGAAAAATATCTTACCCAAAGGCATACCCTGGTGACCTCTCCATCTGAAGATGTTTGTTTCCTAGCTGTCATTGCCTCCAACTTCTTTACTTTCAGAATTTCTGGCCCAGAACAAGTATGCAGAGAAGGGTTGCCAACTTTTACTGACTTTTGTGCACTGTATACTTATGTTGGGTCGGTCACCAAATATACTGGAGCCAAAGACAGCCTTGCAAAGGTTTCAGAGAGAGGCAGCTCCCAAATATATTTCCATATAATGCATGTCTTTTATGGATTACCTAAACTCAATCCCAGACCACACCCAGGTAACTCTTGGATTGTTAAAAGTAATATGCCAGAATAATAATAAAAAAACAGGGAATTCTTGTACACAGAGCTTATAAATCTACTATTGCCACTGATACCAAGGACAACATTTTCAAAATGGCATCTTAGATGTAGTGGTCCCTTTAATTTTCTTTTTCTTTTCCGTTTAAGTGCATTTTCTGCAAGTGCAGAAAAATCCCTGTTGTTCTTGTCAGAAATCCAGTGTCCTTGCAACTCCAACTGTACACTGAACTGAGATTTTAATACAACATTATAAGCCTTCCCAGTTCTGTTCTGTGAACTACAGAACACCTTCCCAAATTTTATAATGATGAGAAGAGAGTTAAGCGTCTGCAGTTAAATTCAAGAGATTAGCTTGGGGTGGCAACACTCCTCCTCCACAGATACATTACACTGGTGCTCAACGTGTGGCCCTCCAGCTGTTGTGGAACTACAAGCTCCATGAGCAGTCCCCAAAAGCCACAGGATATTTGCCTGCCAGGAGAAAAAATGCCTAGTGCCATTAGACGCCAAAAAACACCGCCCGCCAGGCTGCGCTTGAGGACTTCCTGCTGTTCGGCTGTGGGTCTTGGTACCCCCCATGCCTGCCCCCAGGCTGTACCTTATTGAATTTGCATGATCCACTGCAATATTTGTTGCTCTACTGTGCCATATTGGGGCCTGAAGAAGCCGTGTTATTGATGAAACGTTGACCTGGGTTACAGGAAGCATACAGTTCTACAAGTGTTGTCAGGTTCTTTGATACTTATATATTTATAATCTTCCGGTACCTTAGTAGAGTCTAATTTGCAAGATTTATTTGTGGATCAATTTTAGGCTCATGTGCCTTTGTTTTTATGAATTTTATACAATAAAAATAATAATTTTATCAATGTGCTGTCTCCCATATTGAGCCTTTAAAGTCCGGTTAGTTAGGCAGGTTCCAGCATGTCTGGTCCCACAATCTTTTGGAATATACAGTAATATTTTTTTGTCCTTGGGTTAAGATGTGCCTTCAGCAGATGAGTTGCTATGCATTTGCATGTACCTTTCTCTCTTGCTTCCGAAAAGACAAAAATCATAAAGAATACATTTGTACTTTGGCTAGGTTTGCTTTAAAGCCTAGGGTACACTATTCCTCAGAACTTGATGTTACACCAAAATGAATGCTTTACCATATATTATTTATATACATTATACCCAGTGCTCCTAAAGTAAGATTTCAATCTATTCCTACATAATTAGAACTTCTGTATAACATGAAACTGATTAAAGGTACACATCATACTCTTAGACCTTGCTCACGTTTTAATTTCCATGTTACTAAATAAAGTATGTATGAAGATAACTATGAAATACCGCATTTGATTTGAAATTCTGTTTATACCAATTTCTAACTACTTTTTCAATTCTATTTAGCTGAAAATATCTGTTACATTTTATGCACAACTGCAAGCTGTTTGGTGTGACTGAACCCGTAAATAGTACACTGCATTCTAAAGTGGACTTATTATTAATAGTAGCATTCAATGTTAGGGTAACCAGATGTCCCTTTTTTCTCGGGACAGACCTCAATCTTAGGAGGCTGCCTCCTGATAATAAGTGTAACAAGTGTGTCATTTTATCGCCATTTTAAAAATAACATCTCTGATCATGTGGTAAACTATCCCAATTCAAATATGGCACCCCAGGCTGCGTGGTTATTCACATTGTAACTCTCAAATGATATGCTACCTGTTCCCTGTAGAGGAGGAAGGGGAATGGTGTTTGCATCAGCTCCCACTTGTTTATAGGAATACGGTCCTCCTTGCCGTTTTTGGCTTCCCGTGCGTGTCCACGCCCGCGTGCGTTCATGCCAATAGCTGCCATTTAAGCACGACAGCACCAGGAAGCAGGTGCTGTCTGTTCTACAGTGACTTCCTATTCCAGTGACCCCGGCTCTCTTTGGACTTTGCTGCTACCTGCCTGCCTACGACGACTCTTCTGCTTAGCCCTCTTGTACCTTTGCTGCCCGCACGTTGCCAACCCTGCCTGCACGCGACTACCCACCTGCCTGCTCCTCTTGTAAGCCAGCCTGTTGCCAACCCAGACTGTACGACTACTCTTCTACTTGCACGAGCCCGGTGGACTTGCACCTATCATCAAGTGATCCAGTACAGCCCTCGTGCCCCCCTGTGCTCCTGAGCTCCCTGTCTACACTACCAGGGGTTCTCAAACCAGAGCCGCAAGAGAGGTGATCCCCTGCATAAGTCAGACTCATCCGCCAGGTACGTGACAGTTGTGTTTCACAACATCACCTGCCCTCCCAGCTTGAGCAGACTGTGAGGAGGTGGAGGAAATGCTACATTGCTGCAGCAGTTGCACCTGGGCAGATATTTGTATGGCTTTGGTAGTAAGCCAAATTAGTATACTGTGGTCATTTTGTGGCTGTGGTTAAAAGTGAGTGTGGTCAATAGGATATCCCTGGATTTTATTTTGAAAATCTGGTCACCCTATTCTATGTAGACATCATCTTTATAGTTAGAGCTCTGTACATACAACAACAACTATACCTCATTAGGAAAGATAATTTATTTATCTGTGCTATGGCCAATGTGATCCTAAAAACAAGCTGTTAGCACAATACTCAGGTATAAAGTATAACAACATGCTGTCCTACAAGTGAAATTAATAAAAATATATCATAGATTAGACATATTCTGACATGTGTATGTATACCTGGTGCAAAAACATTAAATCATGTGCAACGAACCCAACATTCATACAAATGCAAATAAAATATAATGCATAAAAAAATAAACTACAACATTCAGGGATTAGTTAAATGGACATGGATATCCTATAGGCATAAAGTTCTCAGATTAAACTGAATATGATGTGGAAAGTAGAGTCGAATCACAATGACAAAGCAGCATTCCTTCTAATGTTCAGTGCAGGAGTGTCAGCATAAAGTGCTCAAAACCATCCAGAAACCCAAGGAAAAGATCACACCACCCATGTGTCAGTGGCTTACCGTAAATCTATGTCCACTAATAATAGTAGTCAAAACAACATTTGGTTGATAATGAAATTCTCAGGCCCTCATACTCAGAACATCACTCATACAGCCTTAAGTTACATCTCATGGAGCCCTGCATGTCTGACAAGGGCAGCGGTTCCCAGCCAGGCTAATCAGTCTCATCAGTCATCAGACATGAAAATGGAAGAAACACTAACCATGTTGAAGTCCCACTGATACAACAATATATTTATTTTTTTTTTTTTACAAGAAACCAGCAAACATGAAGTGTGTTCAGCATACTGGAGGAAAGCACTGAACACCAGTCTCCAAGATGGCCGTGAGTGTATTGTGCATGCAGGCTCCTGCCTTTGCATTTCATCAAATGTGACGTCATCAGGGGCCCCCGATGACATCACGTATGATGAAACACATAGGAAGGAGCTAGGACATACGTTTCATCATGCATGCATTATACACTTGTGGCCATCTTGAAGACTGGCGTTCAGAGCTTTCCTCCAGTACACTGTGCATGTTTCATGTTTGCTGACTTCTTTTAAGTGCAATCATTTTTAATAAATATATTGTTGTATCAATGGGACTTCACCATGGTTAGCCTTTCTTTCAGTTCCTTGTCTGTTGGATGACTTAACAGCCAATCATAGTGGTCATGTGATCAGGCAGATCTTCCTGCCTCCTGGATATAAAATTCTAGCTAAAGGGATGCTGGGAATTGGTGGAATGAGGTTAATATCAGAATATCTAGAACCCACATTTTTTCTACCTCAGCATTAAATAATTAATCCCCATTGGTTAGTACCAAGTCTAGAATATAACATCCTCTTGTTGGACTTTTTACTAACTATTTTAGAAAAACCATATTCAATGCCCCAAACATATCTCTGCCCCTGCTTGTAAATGCTGTTTGAAAAAGTCTGTAAATGGCTGGTACGTTGAAATCCACCATAATTAAAACCTTTTGTTGCCAGAAAATTAGACATTAATGGCTGTGTGTTGAGTTATTTTGAGGGGACAGCAAATTTACACTGTTATACAAGCTGTACATTCACCACTTTACATTGTAGCAAAGTGTCATTTCTTCAGTGTTGTCACAAGAAAAGATATAATAATATACTTACAAAAATGTGAGGGGTGTACTCATTTTGTGAGATACTGTACATGCGTTGCAAGGATGTACAGCATATTGTTTTTTACATTTTGCCACAGGTATACTTCAACACATGTTATTGTGTGAAGTTACAAAGTATTTGAAATGATAAATAAATGCCATTTGAAAAGATTTAGTCCTTCTAGATTCAGAACTCTTCGTTAACATCTCTTGCAGGTTTCATCAACCCATAAACACAGTGACAAGGGTGAAACTTAATCCCTGAGCTTTAATACCTACCTCCTTTTTTCCTGAAGTCACTTTTGTCTTCTATGTAGTCATTAGTATGCACCAGTGCGAAATGGCCGGTTTATACAGGGAAAAAAAGACTTTGAAGCTATTGGATGTTGTTTCAATATCTTTCTTCATTGTTGAAAGATCATTTGATGTAATATTCTGTCTTGCACGGTACATAGAATTTGGGCTTTGAACTTTAAAATGTTGATTATTAGACAAGAAAAAGAAAAACAACTGAAACACCAACCTTAGAGGTGGAAAGAGCAATGGCATATATAGTAAAATAAGATAAGAAATGTACATGCATTCAGTAATGGAAAATGCAATAGTAATACTGTAAAATTATAATGTTTTATGGAACATGGGGGAAAGGGATATCACAAAAGGCCACATGGAAAACATTACTCAATCAGGGATGAGTTTTGGATTTTTTGGTACCATGAGCAGTAGCTTGAAGCCTGTGGGCCCTGATGCAAAAGTTGACTTGGGGCGCCCCCCTAGCACCCGGTGCTTCTACTGCATTCTTGTCTCATCACCCTGTGTAGGTGAAACCGGAAACTCAAAGTGCCCGAGACAGGCCTGGCTGTTCCCTGCCCACGCCTGCCTTCTGAGTTTACAGAATTACCTATGCAGGGTGACGCTGCAAGCGCTTTCCCCAGCAACACAGTTTAAATCAGGGGTAGGCATTTTTTAAGAAGTAAAGATCTACCTGAACTACATGAAAAAAGAGATCAGAGATAACCTGGGCTTGCCACCCTTTTTAAAAAAAAGAAATTAACTAGCAAGAACTAACTAAATAGTAAGGAAGATTGAAAAAAAACTATAATAAAACACATGTTGCTGTAAAATTATAAACTTAGCCTACCTTAAAAGTGGACAGTGTCAGTCAATAGAGCAGTAGACAGTGTCAGTAGGGCTTTGTTTGGTGTGTGGACAATGTCAGTAGGGCAGTAGGTGGTGTTTGGACAGTGTAAGTACGATAGTGGATGGCATGTGGACAGTAACAGCAGGTCAGTGGGTTGTGTCATTAGAGCAGTGGATGGTGTCAGTAGAGCAGTGGATGGTGTCATTAGTGTGGTGGATGATGTCAGTAGAGCAGTGGACAGTGTCAGTAGGGCAGAGGACATTGTCAGTAAAGCAGTGGACTTGTCAGTAGGAAAGAGGTTGGTGTCAGCAGGGCAGTGGATGGTGTCAATCGGTAAAGGAGTGAATGGTGCCAGTAGGGCAGAGGATGGTGTCAGTAATTATTTATTTTCATTCTCAACTGCACTGGACAGTGAATGAATGGGAAGTGCTCTGTGCTGAGCGACTTCCTGTTCATTCAAACCGAAGCATAATAAACACAGTTTACTATGCAACAGCATGAATGAACAGTAAATTACATATTTACTAGCCTCTTCAATTGCTCCCCATCTTGAAACATCCCCCATAGCAGCCGGCGGGAGAGGAAGGGAGCTGGCAGCGCTTCAAGGAGGGGGACCAGGGGAGCACACAGGGGGGCCTATGCAGCAAAGGGAATAGGGAGAGGAGGGGCAGCATTTACTAGACCTCATCAGCTGGGATTTCCTGCAGCAGCTGAATGCTGGTGGGAGGGGGAGGAGAAGAAGTGGGCTTTCGGCTGCTTTAGGAAAATACAGCTTATCGGTTCTAGTAAATGCTGCCCCCACTGACTCTTCTGTCCCTGTTTCTCTTGCTGCCCAGGCCCCCTGGAGCATGAGCAGGGTTGCCATAGATCCCTATTGCTACGCCCATAAGTTTGAAACAAATCCTGTGGGTTCACGATTTGTGATCCTGGTAAATTGTGGAGCAGATTCATCTAGGATAATCTTTTAAACCATAATGCACTGCAGAGCCTTTTGGCCAGTGGTCTTAAAAGGGCTAAAAAAGGGACCTTTGGCAATAAAAGGTGCGCACAATACAACCATGGCGGCAGTGTATTTAAAGCTCCTATAGGGTAAGGATAGGGAATTTGTTTTGCCTTTAATTGATCTGAAGCCATATGTGTAACAAATTAAAGTGCTGTGAGAAACAGTTAAAGTGTCATAGAATATAATAATGAATCATTCCTTCTTAATAAAGTGCTATTACAACATATGAAACTTGTCCTTATCATTAAAGTGACAAGTGCAACCCATATAACTGCATAAACCCTAAGCTGGGACATGTAGTGTGTATCAATTAATTATGAACTCACTATTCAATCCTTCTATTAAAATGTGACAACAAAATGGGCCAGTGTTCATTAACCACTTCCTTACTAGGCACTTAAACCCCCCTCCTGCCAGGACCAATTTTCAGTTTTCAGCGCTGTCGCTCTTTGAATGACAATTGCGCGGTCGTGCGACGTTGTACCCAAACAAAATTTGCGTCCTTTTTTTCCCACAAATAGAGCTTTCTTTTGGTGGTATTTGATTCCCTCTGCGTCATTTCTGATCGCCGCTATAAACAAAAAAAGAGCGACAATTTTGAAAAAAAAACAATATTTTTTACTTTTTGCTATAATAAATATCCAAAAATAAAAAATAAAAAAACAAATGTATGCATCAGTTTTGGCAGATATATATTCGTCTACATATTTTTGGTAAAAAAGTTTATAGCGCCTACAAACTATGGACATTGATTTATGGCGTTTTTATTATTATTATTTTTTTTTTTTACTGGTAATGGCGGCGATCTGCGATTTTTATCGGTACTGCGATATCGGGGCGGACATGTCGTACGTTTTTGACACTTTTTTGGGACCAATGACATTTATACAGCGATCAGAAATTTAAATGTCCAATGATTACTGTATAAATGTCATTGGCAGTGAAGGGGTTAACCTGCGGGGGGCAGTGAACGGGTTAACAATGTTCCCTGGGTGTGTTCTAACTGTGGGGGGGGCGGGGTTGACAGGGGAATGACAGATCTAACTGATCCCAGTGACAGGGATCAGTAGATCTGGCATGCCCCCCCTCACAGAACGGGGAACCGGCGTGTTTACTTCGGCGGTTCCCCGTTCCTCCTCTCTGAAAGGAGATTGCGGGTCTCCGGCGGACATCGGGTCCGCCCGACCCGCGGGCACGCTCCCGCAGTGTGCGGCGGCACGTGCTCGCACCCGCGGGAGCGCGTCCAGCACGAGCCAAATGAGAGGACGTCTATTGACGTCCTCCCGGCATTTTAGAGCCGCGCTGTAGCCGTCATTCGGCTATGGCGCGGATGGGAGGTGGTTAAAGTGCAGCAAATGTTACAGTGTCTAATAATAAAGTGCTATAGTATATATGAAACTTTGCAATAAGCAATGCAAACAATATAGTCCTTTACTGGTTAAATGAAGATCTTATAAACCAGAGAAATACTTGACAGATGTATTTAAAGTCTTGCATCAGTGATCAGTCCACATGCATTACAAAACAGCTCGGATTCAGATCCTTGTATCAATAATCAGTCCACACATTACAAAACAGCTTCAATTAAAATCCAAAAAGTGACCTGTGCTTTATCCGTGCTTGTATAAAACTTAAGAAGTGTGGCACACTGTTTAAAGCACAATCCACAACTTTGGGTCCATATTCCCATTAAAGCTCTATCTTACTACTCGCCCAAACATGGACATGTTTGATACAGACTGCAGGAGAGCATTCCTGAGTTATGGTGTGAAATAGAGTATTCTTGGATACAATAATTGGAAGTTATAACAAAAGAAACTGACAAGGGAAGGTATTTTTTTATATCAGACCTAGGACTTTGGACTTGGCATAAAAAAATAAACTACAACATTCAGGGATTAGTTAAATGGACATGGATATCCTATAGGCATAAAGTCCTCAGATTAAACTGAATATGATGTGGAAAGTAGAGGCGAATCACAATGACAAAGGAGCAATCCTTCTAATGTTCAGTGCAGGAGTGTCAGCATAAAGTGCTCAAAACCATCCAGAAACCCAAGGAAAAGATCACACCACCCATGTGTAGCAGTCAGTGGCTTACCGTAAATCTATGTCCACTAATAATAGTAGTCAAAACAACATTTGGTTGATAATGAAATTCTCAGGCCCTATGCCTCATACTCAGAACATCACTCATACAGCCTTAAGGTAAATCTCATGGACCCCTGCATGTCTGACAAGGGTAGCGGTTCCCGGCCAGGACATGCGACTACGGCACAGAAGTCCATCCCTACACCTGACTGGCAATAGTGCTTTAAACAGGGCAAGTCCTTGAGCATTTACAGAGGACAGCACAGGGAACACGTGCCTGAACCCCCTTTGTACCTGTCACCATTTGCCAAGTGCATTTGCTATGTAGATATACCCAAATGTTCACTGCAGAGAATTAGTAAATTTAATTTTAATGGGAAATTGTGCTCCTGTTACCATTCACTGCATGTTTTAAGATGACAAATAATTGTTTTTTTTTTTGTTCAATGATTTCACACTAATTCCTATAAAGGTACTGTCACACCCATGCGCACGTACTCATCACTGCACAAATTCACAATATATTTCACACACAGGAAATGCGAATTATCAAAGAACAATTCTGAAAATGAAACAAAATATTCTGCTAATAATCTATTTTCAAATTAAATTGCTTCCATTTCACCGTGTACAGTTCTATCCTCCATTCCTTTCATAGTTGTGCTGGAGAATGCTTTATCTATCCACTCCTTACAGTTTATATTAGAATTCTTCATTTTTTAATCTTTAATGGAGGCTTATGCTTAAAGTTGGCTCAACACTTGTTGTACCACCATGCAGAACTAGGAACTTGCCAGACCTTGTGTTTCTTATTCTCTTTATCCCTCTGGAATGTTTCTGTGGCAAAGGACCTCTCCCCTTTTTCAGCCAGTTTTTTCTTGTACATAAATATTGTACCACATCTGTTCCCAGTGGTACAATGCTGCAGTAAAGATGAAGACCTATAAATAAATCATTAGAATATATTAATGTAGTGCTTGCAGGTTTTGCTAAAAGGTGAACTTCTGAAAAAGAAAAGACTTTGACAATAAGGGTAGCCATTAATTAGAAGATGTGTGACAAAAGCAAGACGACATAAAGGGTATGTTAGTTCATCAGTACAAAGTATGTACTTGGCAATGGTATCAAGATCGTTAGACTATAAATATGACTTTTTATCTGCACAATGATTTCTTGCGTATTAATTTTTCTCCATTTAATTTCCATTTAATTCCTCAGTTTAGTTTATCATTAATTACATTCTCCTTCATAAACCAGTAGACTTAAGAATTTCAATTCAATTTGAGAAATATACTGCTGGCATTATAGAACTCTTGTATAATGTGATTTATTTTTCTTACATTTCTGTTAGACAATTAGCCATACAAATTATTTTTGAATCCAATTTTGGCTTTTCAGCAAGCCAGCATGGTCCATTTCCACATGACAGCCAGTTCATCCATCATCAAGTGTTTGTAATATTGCACTTTAAATAAAATACACATTGATTTTCTGCTATTAAGCACCATGTGCCATCAGCACACAGCCTAATATGTCATTTCTTGGCTGCCAGAAAGCAGTAAGTAAGGAGTTCCTTATGCTGTGTGATGATATCATCAATCATGATTTCACTTTATAATCAAAGGGTTTTTTTTCAGGTTTAAACACATTAACCTGTATTTCAACATTGCAAATGCATATATTTGACATTTAAAAGAAGATATAAAAAATACGTGTTCATAAAATAAATAGCACTTTTGCAAGAACCTAATTATGTTGTATAATTGCGTGTCTACTTTAAACTGCTAGGCTAAGCAACACGGTTTCATCAAAAGGTGTCATAAAGTGCCCATAGGCATAGGATATGAATCTGTCATCTGGGACCAATTCTTGGTGTGTACATATGTTCATTACAGGTGAAGTTCTATGAACATACTTACCGAATCTGAGTCTCATTGGACAAGGGTTCCATATACAGTTGTCAATCCTATATTATTTATGTACAACAAACTTTAAGAGAAGATAATGATATTGGAATCAGCACTAGGCTGAGACAGAAAAGACCCCCTTGCACGTTATGGGCAGACAGTGCAAAGAAATAGGTATATATATATATATATATATATATATATATATATATATATATATATATATATATAAATGTATAAAAAAAGATACAATTTTATTAAGCAGTATAAAACATACAAACAACCACAGTGGTAAACCTCTGGGTTGATACTTATAATATGACATGTGCTAAAAACATACAATAGCTGCAAGACAAGGTATACATATATAGACCCTTAGACTGAACAATAGCACCTCTCTCATGTCACACAAGGGGGTTTGAAGAGGTGCATTATCCGGACATGTTTCGGAGTCAGCTGAGTGCTATCCTTCTTCAGGGAATAATTATTACAGGGTCAAAAACTTAATTCATGTCTGAAATTAAACATAATGCACTGAGTTATCAAATTTGCATAATATATATAACATAGTGTCATACGATGTAATCAATATAAATATACAAGCTGGTGCATACACTCACTTGTGTGTCCAGCAGTATATACATGTGTTTCCACAGGGGGTAGATGGATCATGGATTCCTGTGACATGAACAAGGGAAACATATGCTGCTAATAGATCTGGAGGATGCAAGGATGTACCCCGCACTGACAGAGCGTGCGTAACCACAAGAGCCACCTGATAGCTGCACAAGCATTAGTGGCCAGCAGTCAGAAGATCTGCAGCCAAAATGAGAGTGAAAACAAGTAATATATATATATATATATACTAGTAACATGTAAGCAATAAGCAAATAAGTCAATTCATAGTGTATAAGGGTATTGAGTACAGGGAAGAGGAGGAAACGCAGAAAGTGTGTCCAACTCTTCCCTTATGACAGTGTATAGTCAAACAGGAGTGTGGATTACCTGTATAATGATGTTTGGCAGCATATGTCAGACACAGGAGACACTCTAGTGCTGAGCGAGTGTGGTCTGATATCAGTAAATATTTATTTGAGTTATCCCCTGGAGGGAGCCAATCCTCCAAGACAGGGGGCGGTGATGGCCACTTGATCAGGGAATGGCAATCAGGGGGGGGAGAACTGTATATATTGTGTTTTTATCAGTGATATAGACACAAAACAGTGGGCCCTGATGTGGTTTGGATCAAGGTCCTCCTTATTTTGCACCCCACTTCTGAGAAATAAATTCTTACAGCTTTGTATAGTGTGTCAGTAGAGATTGAAGTTGTGCTTTCCCAAACATCCCCTGATTTTAATCATATGACATTAGATAATATCCAACAAGGTTGATTTACTAAAACCGGAGAGTATACAATCTGGTACACCAATCAGCTTCCAGGTTTTTTTTTTTATCAAAGTTTAACTGGATAAGCTGAAGTTAATAGCTGATTGGCTACCATGCACAGCTGCACCAGAATTTGCACGCTCCAGTTTTAGTAAATCAACTGCAAATGTGTCTCTACAGTGGGCTTTGACTATGTTACTTCCCTGTGCAGTTTTGCAGTGGATCCTCTTGAGGAAGCGTCGCTCCATCTACACTGGAATGTTGTGCAAAAAAGTAAGTTGTACTTCAGTGTTGTGGGGGGTTATTGATATGGGTTAAAAATATATCTAAAACTACCAGCAATATATTTTTTCACCATTTTCCATTTCCCTGTTAACTCCAACTCTACAATGTCCACACAAGGTAAGATAAGATAAGATAATGCTGTGCAAACAATAAAAGAAAAAGGTCTTTTCTTCAGATGTCAATAGTCAGAGAATATTTCTCTCTATTTGGCGTCATTCATTTGACATGTCATCTGTTCTCTAACCTCTTCAGTTTTATTTTACAGCTATACTGCTATACAGCTACAGAATGAGTTCAAAGTAGATGCAAAACCCTCAATGCATGCTATTTTTTTTTTTTTAAAGCACTGTATATCACAAACAATTTCATGTTTCTTACGTTTAGAAAGCAGTTGTTTTCACCTTTTTTTCATCCTTTGTTGAATCGAAGTGCTCTGATCTCCCATGGCCTTTTTGAAGCCACTTTCTGTCTACATATTGTACATGCATGTTATTGCCTAACCACTTCAGCCCCGGAAGGATTTGCCCTCTTCCTGACCAGAGCACTTTTTGTGATTCGACACTGCGCCGCTTTAACTGACAATTGCGTGGTTGTGCGATACTGTACCCAAACAAAATTGAAATCTTTTTTTTTTTCCCACAAATAGAGCTTTCTTTTGGTGGCATTTGATCACCTCTGCATTTTTTATTTTTTTGCACTATAAACCAAAAAAGAGCGACAGTTTGGAAAAAAAAACAATAATTTTTACTTTTTGCTGTAATATATATCCCAAAAAAATGTAATAAAACGAATTTCTTCCTCAGTTTCGGTGATATATATTCTTCTACATATTTTAGGTAAAAAAAAAAAATCGCAATAGGCATATATTGATTGGGTTGCGCAAAAGTTATCGGGTCTACAAACTATGGGAATAGATTTATGGCATTTTCTTTATATATATAGATATATATATATATATATATATATATATATATCAACCGTATGTTTGTCTGTAAGGTGTGGGCTTTGATCAATAAAATCACTATCATATTTAACATTAGATTTGACTAGGAGCATCACCTGGATTTCCTCCTTGATCAGCATGTCAGAGAATGTTCCACTGCTGCTAACCAACCTGCAGGGAGCTCAACTGTTTACAACCATTAGAGATGGGTTCAGGCGTGTTTAAAACCCTACATGCCCGATCCCACCAGGAAGCCGAAACTGCACACCACTAATCACAGGTAGTGAGACATTTCTTGGTCTGTACCACAGTGAACTGGGAAATGTTCCACTGCCTGTGATTAGTGGTGTGCAGTGTCGGCTTCCTGGCAGGATCGGGCAGGTGGGGTTTCAAACATACCTGAGCCCATCTCTAACAACCAATTGTGCTGGCCCCCCTGTGCATAAGCCCATCAGCCCCATAAAGTAACCAGCACTGGGTCCTAATGTGCTGCCGCCGCTGCCATGGAGACAGAGACCAGCGATGTCAATAGCAGGGACAGGACAGCAACCCTGGTAGTTCCACCACTGTTCTACAGTGTAAGGATTCCCCCATCCACCTGGAATGTGTAGATGGGGGAATTGGACTTTTTTTTTCATTCAACCTAACAGTTGAATGAAAAAAGTGATCAATGTATGGGCTGCCTAAGTGCAAAGGCCAGCCATAGACAGTTTAAATCTCGGCTGGTTCAGCGGGAACTGGCTGAGATTTGAATCATTAATGGGCAGGCTGAATTTACCAAGTTGATCGATCGACTTGGGTACAACCAGCCTGCTGGATACACTTATGATTATCGCTAGCAGTCACTATAGCCACTAGTGTTAATCACTATTTGTCGGGAGAACACAATTTCTGGGCAGAACAGATTCCCCTGTCAGCACTGACTGTGTTGATCGGGGAATCATGTGAATTTCCTTCCTGCAATCTGTGGTTGCAGGAAAGAAATTCATCCCATGCATGGCCAGCCTGACTAGAACAGAAAGTATGTGAAGCTCTTGGAAGAACAGGAGGGGGGACCCAGGGGAGAGAAGGGACAGTTCAGTGATCACAGTGTACTGCACACTCACCCACAGGATGAGGCTGGAAGCAGGCATCATTCTCACAGCCAGGAGTGAGTCTGCAGCTGAGGATTTTCATATTTCCCGCCCACACGTCCTCTCTGTTTCAAGCACAGCCACACGGATAGCAGAGTGGGCAGAACAGATAGACACAGGAGGATCAGGGAAGGGAGGAGGAGCTTTATTCCTCTCTGACCTTCATCCCGGATGGGCCATCTGTGAGGGGGTGAGGGGGGATGAGTGTGATCGCTGGGCTGTGTAAGAGTGTCACAGACACTCAGCTCAGCTGCAGTAAGCAGACACCAGTCTCACAATTTACAGGCTGGTTCTTCTGTCCTACAGATGGGAGAAATTAGACTGTCACTGACTGAGATCATGGGATGTTTGCCCCCCCCCTATAGTGGTGGAACTCACTCTCCTCCCTGCCAATGAGGATGCAGGGGGAGGGACTCAGAGGGAGCAGATCAGGCGGCTGTGTGGCTGTGCGAGCCTCCAATCACACAGCATGTCAGCGAGGAGAGGGAGGGGGGAGAAATCCCCCACGCGCAGGAATGGCCGGGGACCCTCTCCTTCAGGAGAGCCCGTGTTCTGCAAGCGCAGTGGCTGAACAAGATGTGGGGCACAACAAGAGACATTTTGATTGGGGGGGCACAGTATAATGTTGGGGGATCAGGGCCTGCTCTAGCCCCACCCTGGTGTCACCTCTGCCGACCAGCGGGCACACTCACGCAGTGTGCAGCGGGCGCGAGAGTGTGCTGGTGGGGGCACGCTCTCGCCCACAACTGCGGCTGTGCGAGCCATCGTGCATCTACTGTGCCTGTGGCCAGTCAGCAAGTGGTTAATGCATGGGTCCTGATGGTGACAACAGTGAACCATGCCTACATTATGATTGTCAGCACAGCTACTGGAAACACATGTGATAGGTTGAAAATGCAATTGAGAGACAGGAAAGGACACTGTCACCCTAAAACAGGAAGTCCCCAATAAAAGGACCTTCAGGGCAGGATCAGTAGGTGTTATTTAAGCTTTATGACTAAAAATGAAGTACTAATTTCTAAATAATTAGAAATGTTATACTTAGCTGCTCTGTTTCAGTGGATTTGCACAGAGCAGCCCTAATCCTCCTCTTCATGGGTCCCTTCTTCAGTGTTCCTGGCCCCTCCCTCCTGTTCAGTGCCCCGACAGCAAGCAGCTTGCTATGGGGGCACCCGAGCTTACTCACAGCTCCCTGTGTCCAATCAGATACGGGGACACAGCCCCACTCCTCTCTCTCCTGATTGGCTAGCTGACTTCGATTGACAGCAGCTGCAGCCAATGACGCCACTGCTGTGTCTCAGCCAATCAGGAGGGAGAATCTCGGATGACTGAGACAATCGTGGACATTGCTGGACAGAGAAGGACCTCTGGTAAGTGTATAGAATGCATTAAAATAAAAAAAACTTCTGACTTTACAATCCCTTTAAAACATTAAGAAAATTAGGAAATTACAAAGAATTACTTTTTACCTTTAATATGCTAATGCTTTTATGAAATCTAGTGATGGGTTTAGACATACTGTAAGAAAACTTCTGCTTATGCTTTGACCTCCTCCTTGGCTGAAAGTGACAGACGTGAAATATCCTTACAGAGTGTTTCACATTTAACTGATTAAAATAGAATCAAAATATCATAAATAGTATTTTTACTACTGACATAAGTCAAGAGACATGTAAAGAAAACTGAACTGACACAAGGTACAAAGCATCTTCCAAAGCACAGGGATGTATTCCCACAGATCCTCTAAACTGTTATGTGATTAACAATGTCACTTGCAGAGCCACAATTATGCCTGAAAACAAGAAGTGCCAGGTGGCAGACAGAAAAGAAAGACATTGCCCTGCATGTTCTGTATGATGTGATGATAATACTACAATGAGCAGTAATAATGTCCAATATAAAATCCTAGTTGCCCCTGTAAGAATTAGGGGACAAATGTAAGGCACCAGAATTTTGAAGGCCCAAAATAGGGTGGTAAACCCTGACACTCAGTGATTGGTTTAAACATATTTAGAAAGTCACAGAAATGGAACAGCTTTTCTATATAGTCCACAATACCCCTTCCAAATTGACTCACACATGGGCCTGCTGGCTCCATTACCAAGCATCTGACTTTATCTGGTTATTGGCAACCCCCCTGTAACATATTTCCTAGGCTGTCCTACATTCCATGTCCATTTTCTTCACCCCAGAGAGGTGGGGACACTTCAGGTGAACCTATTCCTATTGGATAATTCTTTCCTTCCCGGCTCCCACTTTCTTTTCCCCCTTACCCCCCCCCTTTTTTTTCTTTTCTCTTTCTCTCTCTCCTTCTCCACGAAAGCCCTAAACTCCTACGTCAACAACTTACCGGCACACCCTGAAAAATAGAATCATTGGTCTTAGGTGTGGAGTTTGGCACCATCTGCCCATTCTTAGTGTGCTCCCTAAAATGGTCACCGAATTTCACCAGGGCCACCATATTTCCTATCATTTCTGTTTTTTCTATATTTTCTTTTTCACCATGTTATGTTCTCTGTCATTGATATTGCTTGAAAATTACACCATGCTGTTATGTGTATATGTGGGGACAATTGACCAACTTACTGTTTTCTTGTTCCTAATTTCAGATGGATTTTCATTTTTGTTTATTACATTGCAACTATTTTGAAAACTTTAATAAATTCTCTGTGCATTCTGAGACTTATGGGCTGTGCCATAGCATACAAAACATTTTGTTGTGTTCTAAAAAGCAGTTATTTTTTGGCCTACTTTAGACCAGAAAATAAAAAACTAGTCATTATGAAGATTGCTAAATGTGTAGTTTAATGTTGATTTTCAATATTTAGGCTGGTCAGAACAGAATGGCAAACAGCAATAGACAATCCACTATCAGAATTGTAAATTAAGCCTTTTCAAACTAAGATCTAGGTTTGAAAATATACTCCGGATTAGCTAACAAAAGTAGCATTTGTAAAATATACAGTTTTCCACCCCAGTGACACGGCTATTAAATGGTGAGCAATCCTTGTACAAGATTTCTGCATTTGATTAGGAATAGGATAACATGGATTTCTACATTTCAAATCACAAAATGTAACACATTTTAGTGTTGTTACATGGTGTTCCTGGGCACCATATATTTTAAATGAACTGTATATTTTAATTTTTGCATATTTTAAGCATACAGTAATAAAAAATAAGCACAAGCTGATCAAACAACGTTTGGTAAAATTACTGAAATTGATAAAATTGTTCCCATGTACTGTAAGAAGGGCCATGCAAGGGATGGATTTTTTTGCTGCCTCCCAGCATTCAAAGATGGATGCCTTGGGCAGTAGCATTGTGTGTGCGTGTACCCACACAGGTGATCAGTTCAATGATGCAGTGCCGATCAGCACTCTCTGCCATTGGCTGAGAGCATTGATTGGGAGTCAGTTGGTTTTCCAGCATGCTCGTCCAACAAAAGCCATTCATTTTGCCCGACAGAAGCCGCACAAATGGCCGGCTTCTGTTGGACAGACCAACATACACACTTGCCAGTTTTTATTGAACCGGCCGATGTCTCCCAACATTCAGCCAGTGTTTATGGGGCTTTAGTATCCGCGGTGTATTGTCAGTCAACATAGACAAGAGGGGTTGATTTACTAAAACTAGGGGGTACAAAATCTGGTGCAGCTGTGCATGGTAGCCAATCAGCTTCTAACTTCAGCATGTTCAGTTAAGCTTTGACACAAAAACCTAGAAGCTGATTGGTTTCTACGCAGAGCTGCACCAGATTTTGAACTCTTCAGTTTTACTAAATTAACCCTAGACAGTCTGCTTTATGAAGGACAACAGCAAGGACAAATAGCTATGGGGTTGATTCAATAAAGGCAAATAGACTGCACACTCTGCTAGTGCAGTTTCTCCAGAGTTTAGTACATGAGATGAAGTTTCACTTTGTAAAGAATACCTAATTACATGTGTAGCCATGCCCCCGTAGGGGTTGCTGGAAGTAGTGGTTCACCTGTCACTCAATCACGCTGTTGCCTCACATTCAGAGTCGAGAAGGACAGGCCGATACTTTGTTTTTATTGTTTTTATTAGGGGATTAAACTTGGATGGGGTATAGGGTATTTATGGGATGCCCAGGAAATTGAACAGTTTTTGAACGGAACCACTCTATATACAACCCTGTATATACACGACTTTCCTCCTCCAGCACAAATATTGCTTGCCTTTACTTCTCCTTTCTCTCTCCCCTGCACAATACTTCTCCAGGCCTAGCTAGCACATGGTGAGACCTGCCTCCGACTCTGGTCAGGCCTCAGTGAGCTGCTCATAACAGGTAAGGGGTTGCAGATCCCTCAGGTAAAGCAAAAGTACACATGTGATAGCTAGCCTTGGCGGACTGGTGCTCCCAGCTAGTCCCTTCTTCAGGCCCAACTCCACTCCCCAATGACATGACACCACAGTCCCAACTGGCTCTTGCACCCTTCTCAGACTGTCTCACTCACTTCCCAGTCTGCTTCAGTGTACCTCTTCCAGCTTCCCTGGGTGTGTGTCACTCACCAACACCTGGTGGATCTCTCCTGGAGACTTGCTCGGCAGCACCACTCTGTTGCTCTCTCCTGCTCCTTGGTCAGAACTCCTCATGGGATGTACTGAGGGGTCCCTTCCACTCCCGAGCCCCCAGACCCAAGGTCACCCCCCAGACTCGGGGCTCCCTCCTGGCCTCCGCAACTAGTGCTCCATCTCCCAGTTCTTCCACTCGAACTCTCCTTCCAGACTGGGCTGAACCCAGGTATTTAAGGAGGCCTGCCCCCTGCCAATCCAGATTGGGGACTGGTCAGGGCTCCCCAAACACCCCAAAAAGCTCCACTTCTCTTCCCCATCCTTTCTTATAGAACCCTCTACCTTTACCTCACCTAGCAAAAATTCTGACACTCACCTAGCAAAAATTCTGACACTCAGCACCTACTTAATGATAGAAAGCGCTACACATGCAAGTAAGATAAAAAAGAAACAGCATTTTTAATGGCACATGATCGGATGATCGACATCAGCAGATGTTACCCTCATTTACTAAGCTCTGGAGCAACTGCACTTGCAAAGTGCATAGTATATTTGCCTTTAGTAAATCAACCTGAATGGTTTGCTTGCATCACAAGATCACATGAACATGCGGATGTGTATATGTACACAGCAAACAGAATCCCTGAATCTAGTTAGCAATTCATACTCCATATGGTTTGCCATAATTGTTAAACCGCCAAATACTGCTGTGTTTTTGCCTTCTGGCATGTACAATATATGTGTGGTTATTAATTACTGGAAACCTGTTCACAGACAGCAGCATATATAGTTGTGGATATTTACTGTGATCATGATATCTGCACATGTGGATTGTTTACTTATACTCAATTTATGACAATCATTTTTAATTATATCAGTATTTCCTTCAAGCACTAAGCTGTGGGATGTACGCCATAGCAAAATGCACTTGTCTTATGTGGTCTAGGTGTATATGTGGGTGCATAGTAAATACCACAAGTATATTATTTGGTTGTTTTTGCATGGAATATGTAGATAAGCTTTAGTAAATCAGGTTCAGAGGGCCAAATCCTCACTGTATTATCTGCTCATTTATTCCAAGTTAGGAAATAAATGTGCGAATTGATTATGCATATTTTAAGCTCTCCTTATCTTCACAAACAATACCCTGTATTTGCATTAGACTCAATTCAGAAAACTAACATAAGGATCCTTATTTTGCAAAAAATTATAGTTATTTACAACTTCCAATAAGATTAGAAATATAGAGGGGCGGAGCCAGCAGCCGAGGAAGATGGCCGCGTGAGGAGAGAGCTCCCGGACAGTGCAGTGATTCTCAGCCCGAAAAGCGACTCTAAGCCCAGCGAGCAGAGCCTGTGTCAGCTCCTCAGCCAGCATAGACCCGGAAGCCACCATGGGGAAAGGCAAGCCGCTCTCCAAGCCCCGTAAGCTGACTAATTACTTTGGCGCTGCGGGAGTGCGGCCTACCAAAAATGGCGCTGGCGGAGAGCAGCCGCGCTCTCCTTCACTACACAGCACACCACACGGAGCAGATTCCGGAGGCAGCAACCGCCCATCTCCTGCCAGCTCACCACACAACAGCCCAGTGAAATCCAGGGCTAAGAGGTTGTCGTATCATCAAGAGAGAGGGGGACAACGGATTCCAATGACGATACTACCAGGGGGTTCATAGAATAGAATGCATAGATGACTACCATACAGTGGGGGCAACCCCTGTCAGACAAAGCACTAAAGGACATGCTGGTATCATTAAGGAGGTTCCCTACACAGGGACATGCTATCCATAGTCACGCAGATCAAGAGGGAGGTGGAGGACATAGGGGACAGAGTACACCATATTGAAGATAAGATGGGCGCAGTGACGGAGAAGAATTGACAGCAATTAAATTGAAATTAGCGGACTTAGAGGACTGCTCAAGACGGAACAATGTGAAGGGGGTGGCGGAAAAGGTACCCCCCTCAGAGTTGAGCAATTACATCCAGCAACTCATAGCGGACCTCTTACCCAACGCACCTACGGGAGAGATCTCAGTGGGCAGGGCACACAGACTCCCCACACCATCATTTCTGATAGATAACATGCCCCGCGACATGATTGCTGGGATCCACTTTTTTTTACATCAAGGAGGCTCTCCTGCAAAGGGCCAGATGGGCACCAACGCTACCCGAACCGTACTCTGAAATAACCCTCTTCGCCGACTTATCCAAATACACGATGCAAGCCTGCAGCAAGCTAGTTTCCCTTACTAAGTTATACCGCAATCACAATGTGGTCTACAAGTGGGGCTTGCGGTCCTAACGGTAGAACAAGGGATGAAACTGGCCTAGCAATGGGGCCTCCTGATAGAAGAAGATTGATGCAGCAAACCACAAAGAGGACAACCCTCCCAAGGCACTTAAACCGGACTGGGAAAAAGCGCCTGGCTAAACAGACATGTGCTATTAAACCACTTTAAACAGGCCAACCTACATTGAGAACCCTGTGGCTCTGTTGAGCCTTTATCCCCCTCAGAAAAAGCAGTGATCACTGCTCTAATATGACTGGTTCTCTGTTATATGTTATTTTTTCTGTTTTCGTTTTTATCTTTCCTGTCTCAAGCAGTTTGAAGACACCACTGAACCACCTCTAAGCCTAAGACATGCACAAGTTCGAAGAAACAAGCATCCTCATCACCTAGCGCTGAAAAACGGCAAGACTTGTACTACAATTCAGGTACCCCTCTACATCACCGCTCTAAAAGGTAACAACTCAACAAATTTTCTCCTAATCTACATTACAAAATGGTACTTAAAATAATCTCGCTGAATGGCAACGGACTAAACAGTCCATATAAAAGGAATGCTCTCTGGCAAGAGGCCAAAAATCTCCGGGGAGATGTTATTTGTGTACAGGAGACTCATTTCATGGCTGCTAAGCCGCCTAAATGTATACACAAATCCTTCCCCCCACATCTTCACTGCGAATGCAGCTGTGAAGAAGAGAGGAACTATGATTGCAATTAAAAACTCGGTCACATTCAACCCCACACAGATCTATATTGGATCAGCAAGGGAGATATATCATCTTAGTGTGTGATATTAACAATATCACATACACACTAGCTAATATATATGTTCCCAATGTGAGGCCCATCACCTTCCTACACAAAATTTTTAAAAAATTCCACCAAATACGTAAAGGACATCTGCTCATATGCGGCAATTTTAACGCCATTGTTGACCACAGATTAGACTCCACAGCGACTTTGCGATCACGCAACACTCTACAGGCTCTTCTTCACAAGGAAGACATGTGCGACATATGGAGATGCCTTAATCCGGCAGAAAGAGACTATACATACTATTCAGCGCCACATAGGATTTACACACGTATTGATCTCTTTGTGTCAGATATGTCAACATTATCTAGAGTAGAAGAGGTGAAAATACATTTGATTCTGTGGTTGGACCACGCACCGATTTCTATAGCACTTGTAGAATTGTGCACTCAAAAACCTGTCTATAGATGGCGTAACAATGTGAGCCTCTTTTCCCGGTCGCCACATAAAAACAAACTAAAAACCGACATCAAACAGTTCTTTGATAAAAATACTACCCCGAACATGCCTATGGCCTCGGTCTGGTGTACCCATAAGGCATACATACGGTGACTATTAATTCAAATGGCGGCCAGGGAAAAGAGATAAAAAATGCAAAAGATGTCCAACCTGTTAACCAAAATCAAGCTCCTAGAATCTCATCACAAGAACACCTTGGCAGACGACCACCTAGCGGAACTGACTAGAGTGTGGAACTTATTGAAGAGCATCATAGACACAAAATATGATAATGCATTAAGAAGATTTAGGGCACTGCACTACTTCCAAAACAACAGGGCAGGCACATTTTTAGCAAACTACCTTAAGCAGAGAAGCATCAGCTCTAAGATAAGCCACATTATAGACCCCGAAACTCGAACAAAAGTATTCCAGCCAGAACACATTGCTGACACATTCCGAAAATACTACAAGGCCCTGTACAACTTGGACAGAGACCCAGCAACCCCTCAGCCCACTGATCTATCAATCTCAAATTTTTTTTAACTCAATAGATCTGCCAAGGTTAACCGAAGAGGAGTTGATGGGCCTAAACTCCCCTTTTGGATGTGATGAGGTTCTGGATGTCATTAAAGCAATGCCTAACAATAAATCGCCGGGAGCTGATGGCTTCACCTCTGAATGTTATAAAGCATACTCAACAGAATTAGCCTCCCATATGACTGTGCTGTTCAACTCCATGGCTGCGGCAGCATCTATACCTGCAGAGATGTTACAGATTACAATAGTTACACTGCCCAAACCAGGGAACACTCCGGAAAATTTTCAACCTATATCTTTATTAAATTCAGATTTAAAAATATACCCCAAAATACTAGCCAACAGGCTGGCGAAGGTTACACCAAAACTCATGAAACCAGACCAGGTGGGATTTGTACAGGGCAGACAGGCCACTCGACGGATGCTGAACCTCCTGCACATGGTCGAGCGGTGGGGGACGCCTACAGTGTTCCTCGCCCTCGACGCGGAGAAGGCATTTGACTGAGTGCACTGGGGCTACCTACAAGCGGTCCTACGCAAGTTCGGCCTGCAGGGCTTTGCCCTGTCGGCGATATCTGCTTTGTACACTTCTCCCTCCGCAAACATCTTCACCTCCAACGTGCTATACCCAACCTTCCAAATTACAAATGGCACGCAGCAGGGATGCCCATTATCTCCCTTGATTTTCACATTAGTGATGGAACCCCTTGCAGAAGCAATCAGGCAAAACACTACTATTACTGGAATTCCAATAAAAGGTCACCAACATAAAATCCGACTGTTCGCCTATGACGTTGTATTGTCCCTGACCAACCCGGAGTCTTCCCTGGCAGCAGTACAGGCAGTCCTAGAGGAATTCAGTAGAGTTTCTTATTATAAATCGCTTATCCTTCCCTTAAACATTCTTAGACGGAAGCTTGCAGCCCTTCAAGCACAATTTAATTTTACATGGACAAAGGGAACACTCCCATACTTAGGAATAACTTTAACAGCCCCGTCCACCGAGGTGTATAAGGCAAACTTCCTACCCCTTATTCAGACAGTCTCCCAGGACTTGACACGCATAGCCAAATTCGAGTTAAACTGGCTGGGCCGAATAGCGGCATACAAGATACCAGTACTACCAAAAATGTTGTACTTATTTAGAACGATTCCCATCCCACTACCTCAGACATTTTTTCATAAGCTTAACGTCACCCTCAGGCTTTATATCTGGCAGGGCAGAGCACCTAAACTGGCATTTTCTACCCTAATAAAGCACAAAAACAATGGGGGAGCTGGGCTCCCTGGCCTAGAATACTACCACAGAGCAGTGCTGATAGACCAGCTCCATGCCTGGTGCGACGCCTCAACTGACAAACTTTGGGTCACTATTGAAAAAGGGAGCCCCGGAGTGAAGCCAAAGGGTTAATGCAGGGGCAGCATGACTGGGTGACCTGGGGAAACAAAAATAGTTCAGGGTATGGGATTGGTCATCAGGTAGGACTATGGGGAATGGTTCATTCCTGGGTGGGTGGGGTGTTATAAATAAGTGGGCGTTGGCTGGCAGGGGCACACGGGAAGAGGAACGGGGTTAAGGAGCTTCGTTACGGCTCCCACCTACAGACAACATGACGGACGTGGACGGGCTGCTGAGCGGCCTACGGGAGGCAGCGGCGGTAAGAGGGGCGGACTGGCTGCGTGAGCAAGTGACGGCCTTGCTGGGGGAGCAGGAGCGAGAGCCTGCGGCGGGCCGTTCGGACGGCCCACGCGCTCGGAGGTCCCGGCCTCCGGAGCGTTTCTCCCCAGGAGGGTCCCCCAGAGAGAGACAGGCGAGCAAGAGCCGGGAGGATCGAGAGAGGGCCGGCCCGCCGGCGAAGCG
>BLSH010341846.1:528648-558466 GCA_018402905.1 Glandirana rugosa | reverse complement strand
ACGTGGTCCTTTCCTTTTAATGCCTTTCCACTCATATGTTAAAAGGCAAAAGGACCACGTAGTACCGTCGTATGTGTACCCTGAATTGAGCGGTATACCCTCCCACGTTCTTTTTAAAACATTACTAGTCTTCGCGTTAATACGTGGTACTTAAAAGGTTTAAAATGATAGTACTCGGCCCAAGTGAATTTCACATTATTTCCACAAAGGACCCTCCTGGTATAACGACTGAACGTTTATCGGAGTCCTCTGTGAGTCGTGACTCGAAACGTGACTCGACCGTGACGGGATCAACTTACACGCAGCTCAGTGCAAAGCTCAGTGCTGAGTGTCTCCTGAGGCTATTTGCAAGTCAGCAATATGGTCCTCCCAGGAAACACCTTTATTACACTTTAAGTGAACCCGGCTCATGATAGTAAAATTTGGAAAATTCATGGTGCATAATTGCGCTTCTGATCATTACAAAATTTTTCTTGCACCCTCCCATATGGCGAGTTAAGTCCCATGTGTATGCTGCCATGATGCACCAGGAAAACGGAAAATTGTATACTCACCTTTCCGTAATTTTCCTTTCCTGGTGCATCTTCATGGCAGCATACAGATTCCCGCCCAAATTGGTGAGAGTTACAGAGAATGCGGTGAGCCGGGTCTGTCTTTGATTTATAGTTAACCAGTCCTATCATGTTGTGGGTGCGGAGCCACAACCCATGTGTATGCTGCCATGAAGATGCACCAGGAAAGGAAAATTACGGAAAGGTGAGTATACAATTTTCCGTTTTTCTTGCATTTAGATATGCAAAAAGCCCCTACAGTGTAACCATGCATGCAATAGAAAAAAATGTAGCTACTGCATCAGTTGTAGCTTGCAGTGACCTCACCAACTCCTCTTTCACAAAAAAAATGAGTACAGTTATGGGGAGTAAAGACCTTGTGCTTGTAGAAGCACATTCAGTACATACAGTATGTCCCTCCCATCCTCTTCTTTTGAAGGTCATGTTCCTTCACTTGGGTTTGAATGGGAGCGATTGCTATCCAGTTTTATCTTTGGTCCCCCATTATCTGTAGTCCCAGATAATCTATCCTCCTAATATTATTATTTATTTATGTTTTTTATCCTTAATATTTTTAGCAATAGATGTAATTCTAGCATTATTAAATTGTGATTTTTACTCATATTGAGAAGAATAAAGAAGAATTAAAAGGCACCAATTAGGTTTTGTGTATCACTGTTGCTTCCACCATAGGGTAATGATAGTTTAAAAAATAGCATTGATATTCTTAAGATTGTAGCTTCCCATGTATATATAAGTGAGTGTTGTTGCCGGCATACCCTGAAAGAACTATCATAAATGTGAATGGTTCAGCTACAGCAAGGAACATCTGTTCTGAAAGAACCAACATCAGCTTTAGTGTTGTCATAAAAATATGTATGGTCTGACCTCTATCTCCTTATGAAGTATCTTACTTTCAGTATGCAAAGTGAAGACATGTCTGTAGTCTAGCATTTGTTTTATCTTAATGGTCATCGTGGGGTTTTATATAAAGCGTCAAGCCTTGCCAGTCTTGGGATAGCAGAGGATACAGCAAGAGGTTATTAAAATTGTGCATATCCAATGGTCCCAGGTCAAACAAGGTCACTGCCTTGGTAGGTCATCACTTAGTATGTGAGATTGTGTAAAGTAGGTTACTTTGTAGATGATATGAGAAATCCAGTGCCACTTACCAATACTTTATAGAACAAGTACATTTTGTAATTTTACATTGTAATTCCAATGTAAGTATCTTAGTATATAATTTACGCTTTTGAAAGACTTGAGGTCTTCACGAGAAAGAGCAATTGCTGCAGATTCAAAGGAAAATAGATGATGTCACAGTGCACCATGTAATGATACCACAAAATGTCTGCACTTACTTAATGGGCATCCTAGGCCTGCAACAGAGCAGTTATACTACTGATACTAATTTAATTATCTCTTAATTTTCCTAATCAAAACAGAACCTCTAATGAGGCTCTAAGTGACCCTAGAAGTGAGGCTCTTGAAAATCAAGGGTTTCAACTGAAAACTAGTAGCAGAAATCTTTACTCTATATCCTTGTTATCATTTCCAGAATATTCTGAGGCATTCCCAGTTAAAAACTATTTGGGCATTTTAGCTGTATGACATCATTTGGAGAACTATCGTCTTATTCGGTATAAACAGTGAAAAAAGTGCAGAATGTTTCTGAAATCAGAATAGTACATAATAGATTTTCATTATTTTTGATGGGTGCATACTAAAGGCTTAGGACTTACCCCTTTCACACCAAGGCGTTTTTCAGGTGCTTTTGCGCAAAAAATAGCGCCTAAAAAGCACCTGAAAAACACCCCCCTATATACCCCAGTGTGAAAGCCAGAGTGCTTTCACACTAGGGCGGTGCGCTTGCGGGACGGTAAAAAAAGTCCTGCAAGCCGCATATTTACAGTGGTGTGGGAGCGGTGTATTCACTGCTCCTATACCGCCGCTACCCATTGAAAACAATAGGGCAGCGCTCCTGAAGCACCTGAACACCGCTTCGGGAGCGCCGCAAACCGGCACTTTTAACACCTGTTTAACCCCTTGTGTGTCCACATGTGTTTGTTAGGGACCTATGAATACACACGTTAATACCAATTTTACAGTCACCAATGATTCGTTTGTAGCTATTAATCATGTCTCATCCTAAATGCCTACTTTTTAAGGTAAATAAATGTAGTTTTCTTAACCTCCCTGGTGGTATGATTATTTAAGATTTTTGGTGCTGAAAGCGGTACGATTATTTTGCATGAAAATTTGGCGTTTTATATTGTAGGCCCGTAAATCTTAGGAATAACTCACTTAAATCTGTCTAAACAAGAGTCTAGTAGACATCCCGGGTATGATAAAGTTTGAAAAAGGAAATCATAAATTATAATATAATAAATAACTAAAAATAATTATCAAAAATAATAACATAATTGTAATAAAATGTATTCAATAATGTAATCAAACCAAAAACACTGAAATTTGCTCAGTTGCAGAATTGTCTCTGTCGTCACTTTCAGTTTCTGATGATAAATTTCCCCAAAAATCAGTATCACTCAATTCTGTAAATGATTCTTATTTACTATCGGTGTTTTCTAGCTGATCAAAAAACGCTTTTAACATAAAGGGACACTTTTTGGTTGCTATGGACATTCTCATGTTTCCAGGCAGAAAGAATGACATATATAATATAAAAGTGCATGCAGGGCTCTGGGCAAACCACTAGGGACAAAGGGGATGTGAAATGTTTTCATACAGTAATGTAATCTATAACATTACAGTTTACTGTATGTGTTGTGTGTGTGTTTCACTTTTTGAATTTGCCGCCGGTCTCCGTCCCCGTGCGACGCTCGCAGGGAACGGAGCCCGGCACACAGAGGCATCAGGCGAAGCACACAGCCCGCAGACACTGCCGGGGACATTGCTGGATCCAGGGGACAAGGTGATTAGCGCTGCCTGGATCCAACAATGCAATCCCGAGTGTGGCTCGGGGTTACCGCTAATGGTACTGAAATTCCACCCCGAGCCACACTCGGGATTACCGCCAGGGAGGTGGTTCTAAAGGCAGGAGGTTTTTTCTCTTAATGCATTCTAAGCATTAAGATAAAAAACCTTCTGTATACAGCTGCCCCCCATCAGCCCCCCTAACACTTACCTGAGCCCAGGGACTCTCTATCCTCATTGGTTGAGGCAAGTCAGTGAGCCAATGAGGAGAGAAAGGGGGCGGGGCTGAGCCACTCCTCCGTGTCTGAATGGACAAAGAGAGCAGTGGCTCGACTCCAGTGCCCCCCAAAGCAAGCTGCTTGCTGTGGGGCACTCGGCAGGAGGATGGGACCAGGAGCACTGGCAAGGAACCCGAGAAGAGGGGGATCTGGGCTTCTCTGTGCAAAACCACTGCACGGATCAGGTAAGTGTAACATGTTTGTGATTTTTAAATGAAAAAACAAGAATTTAGTATCACTTTAATCATTCTTATAGCTTAGGTTCTCTAGCCCCGTATTAACTTCTCTGGACTCTTTCTAATTCTAAGACCTCCTTTCTATTGATTGACAACCAAAATTGAACTGCATGCTCAAGATGAAGCCAAACCAGTGTTTTGTAAAGGGGTAAGACGATCAATTTATGCCTAAAAAATACTCTTTTTAATACATTACAGTATTCAGCTTACTTTGCTAGTGGCAGCCTGGCATTGTTTGCTACTACCTAGTCTGCACTCCACTAGGATCCCTAAATCTTTTTCCATCACTGGGGTTGATTTAAAGGCATATAGACTGTGCATTTTGCAAGTGAAGTTGCTCCAGAGCTTAGTAAATAAGGGAAGCTCTGCTGACTTCCATCATCAAATCATGTGCAAGCAAAAATTATGTTTTTTATTTTCCTTGCATGTAATTGGGTATTCTTTTCACTTCATGTACTAAGCTCTGGAGCAACTACACTTGAAGAGTGCAACTGCTCTTGAAAAATGCACAGCCTATTTGCCTTTAGTAAATCAACCCCATTGATCCTACTTTACCCCCTCCTGATGAGGATCTTACCTTTAATTGTTTAGCACCCATATGCATAACCTTGCACTTTTCAACATCGAACCTCATCTTCCATGTTTCAGTCTATCCCCCTATTTTTCCAGTGCCAAAGTTATTTCTATGCATAATTTAGCATCATCAGCAAATACAAAAAATTGAAATCTTTATTCCAACCTCAATGTCATTTATAAAAACCACTCATTACCCTATTCCACTCAGAGGAGGAATCATTTACCAATACCCTCTGTACCCCTCCCTGAAGCCAGCTTTATATGCATGTACATCCAACGTCCTCCAATCCAATTAACCTTCGTTTGTAAACTAAATTTAGTTTGTCATTTTAATTAATCAAAGGCTTTTACAAAATCCAGATACGTCATTTCTTCTTTATCCTAACTACTGCTCACGTCCTCCTATCCATCCACTTTTTAGATCTTCACAGCTCTGGCACATATTACAGCCATATTTGGCAGAGAGAGCTGAGTGATACAACTTTTCCCCTCTGCACAGCAAGGTATGTATATAAGCAGTCACCAATGAAGAACAAGATTGAGCATACAGGAAGTTATGCATGACATACTATTCTTAAACATCTGCTTAAACTGAATTTCCAACCAAGTTAACACTTCCTTAGACCAGTTGCAATGAAATGTACTGTCACCAGTCCAGGATAATGGAGCTTATGACTGAGATCCCTCTTCGCCCCCTATCCTCTATTAGAAAAAGCTCCTCATAGACCTCAGCTGTCCCTCCTCGTAAAGAACCTGTCCCTAGCTAAAGGCCTGTCTCTCCCTGACAAATCAGGTTCCTGTCTCTGCCTGAACTTCCCACTCTGCTTGTCCCCCAATGATCCAGGGAGGGGCTAGAGAGGGCCCCTCTGCAGCAAAGATGGCTACCAAAATCTCAAGGGAACTCTGCGTTCATTGGTACACAGGCTTTCCCAAGATGGGGCCCAGAGTCCATGGCAGAGGATGCATTGATCTAATGCCAGGCTCCCCTATTACCAGCAGTAAGTAGCATAGAATCACTCTGTTTACTATTGTATCACAACCAGAAAGTGGCTCACTGATAACCACATCACTCCCTGCCCTGTTAATTTGACAGAAGCACTCTTCAGACTAACAGCCCCTACAGCTGCCACCTACCTACATTCTTTCCCCTCTCACAGTCTGAGTTCTGCTGTACAGGGGATTACAAGAGGCTAACACCAGATGAAATGCAGGCATTTTCACTGTTTGCATTTGAAAAATACTTTTAATGGTGTATTATAAATACAGAGTTGATTTAACCACTTGCCGACCAGCCGCAGTCGGCTCTATTTTGCAAATCGTTGTTGCTGTATGGCGGCGTTTTAAGAGACTGTAGGGGGCACGCCAGCAGAAGAGCCGATGCGCGTGGCCAGCGGGCGCAATGTCCGCCAGCCACCTGCGATCGCTCCTCACAGAGCTAGAATGGGGATCTGTTAATGTAAACAAACAGATCCCCATTCTGACAGGGAAGTGGAGAGATATCTGCTGTTCCCAGTGATCAGGAGCAGCTTTCTCTCTCCGCCCCCAGTCACTACACTCCCCTCCCACAGTTAGAGACACCTCCCTATGGAACACTTAACCCCTTGATCACCCCTAGTGTTAACCCCTTCCCTGCCAGTGACATTTATACAGTAATTAGTGGCTATTTTTAGCTCTGATCGCTGTATAAATGTCAACGGTCCCAGAAAAGTGTCAAAAGTGTCCGATCTGTCCACCTCAATATCGCAGTCCTGCTAAAAATCGCAGATCACTGCCATTACTAGTAAACAAAAATATATAATAATAAAAATGCCATTAATCTATTCCCATAGTTTGTAAATGCGATAACTTTTGCGCAAACCAATCAATATATGCCTATTGCGATTTTTTTTACCAAAAATCTGTGGAAGAATACATATTGGCCTAAACTGAGGAATACATTTGTTTTTTTATATTTTTATTTTTGATATTTATTATAGCAAAAATTAAAAAATATATATTTTGTTTTCAAAATTGTCGCTCTTTTGTTTATAGCGCAAAAACTAAAAACCGCAGAGGTGATCAAATACCACCAAAAGAAAGCTCTATTTGTGGGGGAAAAGGACAACAATTTTGTTTGTGTACAACGTCTCACGACCGCGCAATTGTCAGTTAGAGCGATGCAGTGCCGTATCACAAAAAGTGCTCTGGTCAGGAAGGAGATAAATCCTTCCGGGGCTGAAGTGGTTAATATATATTTTTGTTATATCTACCTGGAGTTCATTGATATGTACGTTGAGCTGTAATCCTAAATCCCAGTGATATATAGCAGGTACTCTATGAGTGGTACTACCCAGACAATATGAGCTCCAACATTACTTATGATCATAAACACAATTATAATTTGGTATTTTGGGCAAGCACATATGCTCCTGTGTGGGGCTTCCCATATATATTAATGCAGGGGTGCTCAACCCTTTGAAGAGTGAGGGTCATTCAGTGATTTGGTAACTGGTCGCAGGCCACAATGAAATGAAATAGTTTGAATTTTGATTTTTTTATTTTGAACAGCATAATGAACATTTTCTTCCTGCACCTGCTGATTGCAGGTAGAGGAGGATAAGCCAGATTTCAGCGGTTGCAGGAGATATACACGGTTCCTGTATATGCCCTGCTGCCCCTTCTGTCCAAGTGTAAAACAGAATGTGACAGGGAGGCCACTGGGCCCCCCTGGAGCATGGGCTGGGGTCACCATTGCAACCCCTGACACTATAGCAGTGGTTGGGGTGTGGTAGAAACACATTTCAACTATGGGTTTTACTGTCCTCCAAACTTCAAATGTAAACAAGCCCTTTCTGTCTGTTCTGAGCGTCCTATAAGGCTGCTTTCACACTGATGCATGCAGGTTAGCTGTGCTTTGCCAACTACTTCTATTTGGTGCACTTTCTGAAAGCGCACCAAAACACCTGAAATAATTTGAGGTGAAGGGCCACATCAGAGAGCTTTGAGGACCACAGGTTAAGCACCCCTATATTAATGGGTCAATACAGATCCATTTGTTTTGAACATTTACGCATGTAGCATCCTCAATAACAGTCTTGCTTCAAAATAGTGCCAGTTCTTGCTTTGCCAAGCAGACTACATGAGATGTTATCCACTCCAATTATAATAACTTATGCTAAATCCAGTCTAGCCCGTCATATGCAATAAAGCAGGATGAAAGTCCATTGATTTTTATTGATTCAACTATATACACTGAACACTGTATACACTGAAACCTCGAAATGTTTTTTCCTTCACAATTTAGAAAACGGCAGAAAAGAATATACAGTACATGCAAATATGCAATAGCAGGGGAATTACTTGTGACATAAAATCTAGCAGTCGTCAAAAGTTCCAGCTTCAAAACATTGTAGATGTCACCCTACAAATAGCAAATAATTTGTTTGTAGCGAGTAAAAATATGTCACAATTTCACAACGCATTTAAAAGTTAAAAGCAATTGTATGTATTTAATAGTAAGTGGCATATAAAGTAGGATAATGGGGAAGAAAAAAACATCAAGAGTAGGAAATGCAGTGCAACATACATAATAAATGATACATATTTAGCATAGTAAATGCGAGTATTTAATACTGCTTCTGTCAGGCTGGCATTAAACATATCACAAAGCACTTATATGTCATCAACTAAGTGAAATACATAATCTAGTGCTTCAGTTCCAAAATGATTTCTCTGCTGTTTTCATGATGGGATAATTCTAGTTTGTAACTGAACAGCGAGAGTCTCTTGACCTGCTTATAAGAACATTTTCTTAAACTATGAATTATAGAGACATGATATAACTTAAACTACAGATACTTAAGAAAAATAATGTGTGTATGTTAAATACATTGCATCGGCACTTAGATGACAACATCATAGAGTATTTACTGTGCTATACTAAGCTGTGTCTTAGGACCTCAAGCAACTCAAGGTTAAAAAAGGATCACTTCACAAAGCTGTATGAGTTATTTTATCTGTGCTAGTTGTATTATCTCATGACAATTTTCCAACAACCCATTCCATCCCCATAGATAAATACGGAATAGATGTTCACCACAGGCCATTGTCATAATTTTATTTCCACCTGGAACCTTGACCTGATTTCCTCAGCATATATTGCATAGAACCACACAGTATTCAAAAAGGTTTCACCTTTAAAAGAATGCTGCCTCCTAACTCGTACAATAGATAATAAAAATTTCTTGTGAGACCCTTATGTTCTAATTCTGCTTGTGGCTGGAGATATTGCTATAGCTATTAACCCTTTCTGCGATACTTCCCGCTCAACCTCAAATATTTCTAATAAAAAAACTAGCATACCTAACACAACGTTTAAATGTACATCAATTAAGTGATACACAGCAAACACTTCACCCAGTATTCTCCATACCGGCGATCTCTGCGAGACTCAAACATTGGAGACTCAATGACCCACTTCTTTCAAACATCAATGGATTTTGAAGAGCTTTCCAATTATCTGCATTAATACTTTTAAGAAAATGCTAGTAAGGATATCTCTGCAGCACTTAGGTGGGAGGCACACAAGGCTGTGATAAGGGGCAAACAAATAGAATTAGGCACGCAGGAAAAAGGGAATGAGCCTTGGAGCTTCGTGAAACAGATTGGGGAACTAGAGGGCCTTCATAAACATGAGGACCACTGAATTTTTCAAAAATTAATGGAACAGAGAGAAAAGTTGAGGGCTCTCCTTTATGAGGAATATAGACACAATCTATGATGGTAAATAGGGAGATATATGAATGGGGAAATAAGCCTAGTAAATATTTAGCATGGGCTTTAAAGTTAAAAAAGTTTGCCCTTTTTATTTCTAAGATTAAAAATAGATCAAATTCCATGATGCATACTTCAACAGATATAGCTATAGCATTCAGAGAATTGTATCAACACTTATATAATGTGCAAAGGGAATATCCTGTGTCCAACCTGGCTTCTCATAAGAAACTAATAGAAAATTTCTTATCTGCAACTAATACGCCTAAATTGTCTATGGAAGCTTTGAGCTCACTGGAGATACCCATTTCTGAGGAGGAAATTGGCATCACCATTAAAAATCTAGCAAGCGGTAAAGCTCCTGGGCCAGGCGGCTATACTGCAAAATATTATAAAATATTTCAAAATATTTGAATTACTCCTCTGACAAATTATGCGAATTTTGCGTCTCAAGAGGTTTCTTTTAGACCTGAAACTCTCCATGCATATATTACTGTGATTCCTAAAGAAGGTAAAGATCAAACGTGTTGTGAAAACTATACACTTTTCTCACTATTAAACATAGATGCCAAGATGTATGCAAAGGTCCTGGCGAATCAATTGCTCCCGCTTCTTCCGCAATGGGTGTCTCCAGATCAGACGAGTTTCATTCCCGGTAGAGAGATGAGAGATAATTCTCTTAGGACATCAATACCCCATAAGAAGGGGTTCCCAGCCCAACCTTTTTCTTTCTACGGATGCTGAGAAAGTGTTTGACAGGGTGGACTGGGATTACCTCCTGGCTGTTCTGTCGAGTGTGGTACTTGGACCTAAAATGCTGGCTCGAGTTGTAGCCCTATATAAAGGGCCTACTGTGCAAATTACAATTAATGGTTTGCTTAGTGAAACATTTTACTCTACACAATAGTACACACCAGTACTGCCCTTTTTCCCCTCTTCTTTTTGCCTTATCCCTTGAACCCTTCCTAGATAACATTCGAAGGAACCCTAATATTTACGGCATGAAAGTAGGTCAAAAGGAACATAAATATGCAGCCTATGCGGAAGATATCCTCTTTTATAAACAGCACCCAAAGACCTCACTTCCTTATTTAATTTCAACTTTTTCAGAATATGGATTACTTTCTAACTTCAAAATCAATTACACAAAATCAGAGATTCTTAATATTAATGTATCACAAATAGATGTTCAAACTCTCAAAACTTCCTTTTGGTTTTCATGGCAGGCTTCCTCATTAAAAGACTTGTGTCACCCTGACTCCTGCAATGGGTAACATATTCCGAGTAAATTATATGCCATTGCTTAATACTATAAAAGACAATGTGAGTTGATGGAATTTGCTTGCTCATAGTTGGTTGGGAAGAGTGAATGTCACCAAGATGTATGTACTTCCCAGGTTATTATGTTTCAGATGATTCGTTACTGGGTTCCATCTAGTTACTTCTCTCTTCTTCAATCTATCATTGGAAAATACATTTGGAGACACTCTAAACCATGGCTGTCTAGGGCCATTCTATGTAGGCCAAAACATAGAGGGGGTATTGTCCTCCCGGATATTAACCTCCCTGGCGGTAATCCCGAGTGTGGCTCAGGGTAAAATTTTCAGTACCATTAGTGGTAACCCTGAGCCACACTCGGGATTGCATCGCTGGATCCAAGGCAGCGTTGCTCACCTTGTCCCCTGGATCCAGCGATCTCCCCCACCGTGTCTGTGTGCCGGGCTCCGTTCCCTGCGAGCATCGCGTCGCACGGAGACCGGCGGCAAATTCAAAAAGTGAAACACACAGTATACATACAGTGCACTGTAATCTTACAGATTGCATTACTGTATAAAAATCATTTCACATCCCCTTTGTCCCTAGTGGTTTGCCCTGCATGCACTTTTATATTATATATGTCATTCTTTCTGACTGGAAACTTGAGAATGTCCATGGCAACCAAAAAGTGTCCCTTTACGTCAAAAGTGGTTTTTGATCAGCTAGAAAACACCGATAGTAAATAAGAATCATTTGCAGATTTGAGTGATACTGATTTTTGGGGAAATTTATCATCAGACACTGAAAGTGACGACAGTGACAATTCTGCAACTGAGCAAATTTCAGTGTTTTTGGTTTGATTACATTATTGAATACATTTTATTACTATTACGTTATTATTTTTGATAATTATTTTTAGTTATTTATTATATTATAATTTATGATTTCATGTTTCAAACGTTATCATACCCGGGATGTCTACTAGACTCTGGTTTGGACAGATTTAAGTGAGTTATTCCTAAGAATTACAGGCCTACAATATAAAATGCCAAATTTCCATGTAAAATAATGTACCACTTCCAGCACCAAAAATCTGAAATAATCATACCGCCAGGGAGGTTAAAGGCTATTACAATGCAGTTGTATTAAATAGAATTGCGGTCTGGTCCTCCCATCGATCTAATAAAATTTGGACTCAGTTGGAATGGGACTTATCTAGCCCTTCTTTACACTTAATGCCCTGGATCCCAAAAAAGTTCAAAGATCTGGACCCCAATACATCACCTCTTACCTATGCAGCTCTTGATATTTGGAACTCTGTTATGCGAAAATCACATGGTGATTATACTTCACCCATGTTACCTATTTTGGGTCATTTATACTTTCCCCGGGTTGGGTGGATACAGGGTTGTTAACCTGGGATAATACTCCACACCGCCTCCTCCATCATATAACTTATCAAGAGGAACTCAAACCATTATCTCAACTTACAATGACATCGACAATCACAGAGATGGACAAATGGCGCTATTTACAACTATGTCATTTTATTCGAGCATTGCCAAAACCCCTTAGAGCGTTTAAAGATCTTACTCCTACTGAACATATCTTGGCAGCAGACATAGCTCTGGTAAAGGGTATATCGCAATTTTATACAGCTCTTCAATTAATGGAGAATTTGGACCACCCACGATACCTGACAACCTGGGAACATGATTTACAGAGCTCATTATCAACTGCCCAAAGGGACAAAATTCGTCAACTAGCCCATACTTCATTTTAGCATCTAAAGCAACGGAAAGGAACTATAAAATGTTAACAAGATGGCATTACTCCCCAGTATGCCTACATTGTATGTACTCCAAATATAGTCCCATTTGTTGGCGAGGTTGAGGAATGGAAGCCACCCATGATTATGTTTGGTGGACTTGCCCTTTAATATGACCATACTGGTCTGAAATTAGATCTTGGATAGCACAGATAGCAGGAGTATTACTCCCTGATGATCCTTGGATCGTTCTGTTTCATTGCTCCCAAGATCCTATAAAAACGTATAAACGTTCCATTATTCCTTATCTGCTAAACTCCGCAGTCATTATTCCCTACTCTCTGGAAGAAACCAGAGATTCCCTCGATTAAATCCTGGGTACAGGTGGTTGACCAAGTATATGCTATGGAAGATCTTACTTGCACAATTTATAATACTCGATCTTCCTTCACCAAAACATTTATTTAAATAGAATATAATGTAATGACACTGAATTGGTGCGTATGGCTAGAAGAGATGAAATTGGAGTCTAAAGGCATTTGATAGTATTAGATTAATACTTCTGCCACTTCCCTTCTCTTCCTTATTATCTCTCTTATTTTTCCTCCTTGTCATTTTTTCATTCATTCTCTTCCTTCTGTCCCTTTTCCCTGACTGTTTTTTGTTCTTCCTCTAAATAAGATTAGTGAGATGTCTTCTTTATACTCCTAGTGGATTTTTCTCTTGTTTGAATCCGTTTTTTAGGGGTAGGTATTAATGTCAATTAAGTTTTAATATAATTTTGTATTAACAAATGACATCTTAATAAAGAGCATTTAAAAAAAAAACTACAGATACTTAAGAAAAATAATTTGTCTATGTTAAATACATTGCATCGCTGCTTAGATGACAACATCATAGAGTATTTACTGTGCTATACTGAGCTGTCTTTTAGGACCTCAAGCAACTCAAGGTTATGAAAGGATCACTTCACAAAGCTGTATGAGTTATTTTATCTGTGCTAGTTGTATTATCTCATGACAATTTCCCAACAACCCACTCCATTCCCATAGATAAATACTGAATAGATGTGGAATCCTCATCTTTATATCAAATATTTATCTGTTCACCACAGGCCATTGTCATCATTTTATTTTCACCTGGAACCTTGACCTGATTTTCTCAACATATATTGCATAGAACTAAACAGCATTCAAAAAGGTTTCACCTTTAAAATACTGCTGCGTCCTAACTCGTACAATAGATAATAAAAATCTCTTGTGAGACCCTTATGTTCTAATTCTGCTTGTGTTCTATCTCTAGCAGCCGCCACTTAATATGAAAAAATATTACAGATGCCATCTATAGAAATGCATTGCACATGGATGCATGGGCATGTCCAACTCAGATAGCACTCAGAGGCCAATTTAAACATAGGCCCTACATAGGATCATTGCTGGGTGGACTTTCAGCTTGTATCTCTGTTATTCTGTACCTTGTTGCCTGCATGTTGCCAACATCTGCTCGTCTGTATCCCTGATCCTGCTCGTGATTTGGTGCCCTTCTGCCTGACTGTTACTGAGCATGGCTTGTGATCGACTCTGCTCTCTACAGGTTTGGGTGAAGTAGAGGTGCCTCCATTGCTGTGCTTCTGCTTATCTGACACCAGTTCTCCCAAGTTCAAGTCTATGATTCCAGCTTCCTGGCACCTGCACCCTTCCATTGACCTAACAGTCCCTGTCTCAACTTTCAGGGGTGCTTGGATGGGAATTGTGCATGAGGCCCCCCTCATCATCTCAAGCTCCTCATACATATACGTGACACCTATGAACATGTGTAGACTCTAAAACTTTGAAAAACCTTGTCTGTGCATTTTCTGTTCTCAGTGGACATCACATATGTCCTTTTTGTTTACACCTGATGTCTTCACAATGCCACTGCTCCCATTATCATTAGACAGTGGAAAGTGCAGAGCAGAGGTAGGCAAACTTTGAGAGGTGGAGATCTATCTGAACAACATGGAAGAGATCAAAGATCACTGGGGGTTGGGTCCTTTTTATATATTATTGTTTTTTAGAAAAAGAAATTAACTAGCAAGCCCCTGATATATAGTAAGGATGGCATGAAGAAAATGAATAAAAATATAAGAAGACAAACATCTCTGTAAAAATACAAACTTAGCCTAAGTTACCACTTAGCTTCAGTGAGAAACTCGGCAATAGGTCATTAGGGCAGAGGACGGTGTCTCAGTGGGGCAGTGGATGGGCTCAGCACGGAAGAAATTTGTGTACAGTGGTCACAGCAAGGCAGAAACTTTCTGCACATATAGAACAGTGAGGTGCCAGCAACATGGTTCACTTTACTGGTGCGCTGATCCCCGCCACCTCTCCTCACTCATCCATGCCCTGTGAGATCACACACACAAGTGCCTGGGATGTACATGAGAGGAGGGGGTCGGGATCAGCGCTGCATGCAATGCATGTTCCTTCCCTGCGCCTTTCTGCCTTTGTGAGAGAAGCAGTTTAGATCAGGGTAGGCAAGCCAGGGACACAATCTACCTGTCATCTGGCCCCAATTGACAGGTAGATTGCAATCGATGGGTTGCGATCCCCAGTGGAGAGCATCAGCTAAAGGCAAAGAGCTGATTGCAGTGGCCCTGTACCTTATGATTGCTGTGCATATGTAAACAAGGTAATTTTTTTTTACGTTTGCACATGAAAACGGAAAATTGTTATCAATACTCACCGTAATTTTCCTTTCCTGGTCCGTCCTCACGTCAGCACACTATGGGTTAACTCTCCCTGATTAACCCCTAGGACCACCTTCTCCCAGCGCAATAAATCCCTGTCCTCCCCTCCCCCTCGTGTTCTTTTGTTTATCGGCGATAGGCTACTTAGGGAGGGAAGTAAAAGTTGTGCTGACGTGAGGACGGACCAGGAAAGGAAAACTACCGTGAGTATTGATAACAATTTTCAGTTTTCCTGGTCATCCTCCCTTCAGCACACTATGGGATATACCCAAGCCAATATAGGATGGGAAAGAAACGACAACTCGCCCAATTCCATGCGTCACCATCCTTTAATTGAATAAAGAAGTTGACACTACCGCCGCTCCGAACATCGTAGGACTAGCGGCGACTACATTCAATTTGTAGTGCCGAGCAAAAGTCTCACAGGAACTCCAGCTAGCGGTCCTGCATACATCCTCCACCAGGACCTTTGCCATGGATGCCCACAAAGCTGCCATCCCTCTAGCAGAATGATCTTGTATAGTCTGCAGAGGGGCAAGGCCCTGCTGCTTGTATGCCTAGGAGATAGTCTTCATAATCCAGGTGGATAAAATCCTTGAAGGTGCTGCCTCCCCTTTCCTGGGTCCCAACGGTAAGATGCACAGATTACCTGACTTGCGTATATGTTGTGCCCTCTGAAGATATGTTGATATTAAACTGGCCCAGTCTAGAGGCCCCAAATTTAACTGGCTTTTTGATCTGGAGGCTGTGTGAAATGAGGTAGCACTGACTCTCAGTTTACCTGAAATTTTGAGACCACCTTAGAGGCTAAGGCTGAAGCAGGCCACAGGATCACTCTGTCTGGATACACAATGCAGAACATTTCTTTACAGGAAAAGGCTGCTAATTCTGACACTCTTCTGGCCATTGTAATGGCCTTCAAGAAGAGCAGTTTGATTGTTAGAAAGCCAAGTGTACATGATTCCGCCGGGCCAAATGGGGGCTGCAACAGTGCCTTTCGGACCATGCCCAAGTCCCAGGTTGGGATGAGGCTCCTCCTTGGTGGACACACCCTTATTGCGGCTCTGAGGAACTGCTTTATTAAAGGCTCATTAGCCCATCTATGTCCGACACCTGCACTTTAATAGAGTTATATGCCAAGCCAACATTCAGAGCCGTTTTCAGAAACTCTAAAATGTTCGCAATACTTCGAGTTAATGGGGAAAAACTGTTGCAATGCAAAGTCTGCAAACTTTTTCCAAATTCTGGAGTATGTGGCATTTGTTGTAGCCTTCCTTGCCCCCAGTAATGTAGCGACTACTTCCTCTGAGAGGCCTTGTGCATGCGATCTGGCCGATTCAACAGCCAGGCCGTCAGCTGCAGTCTACCTGGATTTGGGTGAATCCACTGTCCTTGCTATAGTGGATCCCTCCTTAGAGGCAGGCGTACTGGTGGGGCAGATGCCCTCTGCAAGCATAAAGGAAAACCCTGGTCTCCTGGGACAGAAGGGTACAATTATGATGGTATGCACCTCCTCTGCAATCTTCAGCAAAGCCCTCATGATTAATGGGATTGGAGGGAACAGGTACACTAGGGGGAACTGCCATAAGATTGAGAAGGTATCCTGGGCTATCTGAACTTTGCTGTGAACTCTGGCACCTGCGCATTCCCTGGTGTTGCCATCAGGTCTATGCTGGGTATCCCCCCTCTGGCAAAGACTAAACATAGTGTCCATTGACTGACCATTCTCCATTGCTGAGAACCTCCAGCTCAGTTGGTCTGCTATCTGGCCAGATCAGACTCCATCGCCCCCATGCTGGCACCCAGATCTTCTCGTCCAATGACCAGCTGTTTCATTGCCTCAGGGAGGACATCTGAAGAGCTCTCGTGTAGAACCTTGCCTATGGTACCGCCTGGATAGCCGGTGAATACCCCCAACATCATCACACAGTCTTTTGCCGATAACGTCTGAGCCTCCATCAACCTGTAGACACATGCTTTCAGCTCAGTCGCCTTGCGATATGGCAGAAGAATCCATCCTGTGTCGAATATCATGCCTAAATACTCCATCCATTGAACAGGAGGGAGGTTGCTCTTTTGACTGTATATCGGTCACCCAAAGACGGACAGGATCCCTATTACCTTGTCGCGCTGTAGCGCAAGCTGCTCACTTGAATGTGCAATGACCCGGATATCGTCTAGGTAATGAAAATACCCTGTAAACGGATAAATGCTATGGTCGCCGACAGGATCTTGAAGAAGACTCTGGGTGCTGTGTTGATGCCGAAGGGCAAACATCTGAATTGATAATGCTCTTCCTCTAGTGCGAATCTGAAGTACCTCTGACAGTGTTTGCGAATCGGAACATGTAAATAGGCATCTGCCACATTGATTGAAATTAGCCAATCTCCTGGTTGCACTACTGATATTGTATATACTGGCTCAATCCTAAATCTTCTGGGGCTGATGAATTGATTTAAGGACCTCAGGACCAACACCGTTCTGAGCTCTCTGAATGCTTTGGGTATCAGGAATATAGGAGAGTATACACCCTTGAAGTTAACGCTATTGCTGGTTGACTGGCAAAATCTGTCACTGAATAGATTCTGTACAAGCCTGATGGCCCGATCACCACAATTTCTGTGTTCCAGATGTGTTTCTGCATGAATGTTCTTGATGCATTCTCAATGTGTTTTGCCACTTTCCAGATGTGTTCCATACCGAAACATCCTACTTTTGTTGACTGCCCTAGAATGCGCTGCTCGGGTATGAACTAGGTAATTGGAATCCAAGTTAAACCCTGTCCATGCGCTTTTGATGTAAAAACATACTGGACTGCATCTGGTGTGAACGAGTCCACTCTCTCATCCCTAGGATCTCTGAAGGCAACTGAGTTATAAAAAGGCAAAGACACTTAATGCGCCATGCGCTAGAGGGCAGCATCCACCCCTGGAAATGCAGTGCATAAACATCAGCCATCTTATGTGGATAAAGCTTAGAGAACCTGTACTGTGAATTGGTCTTCTGATGAGGTCTCTGCCATCCTTCATCAATGAGCGCTTTATGCTCTCTCATTATGGGTGTTGCTTGTGGCATGGATATTTGCAGCATATTTTCTGTTATAGTCGTCTTAATAGGGCTTTAGAATTTTGCACAACCGCATCTTGTGAGGCAACCTGTGCAATTTCACTTCTCTGCCACTGCAGACTGCGTGTGTGGCATTTCCTCTCATGCTGGCATAAACGCTTGTGAGCCAGTGCCCCATGGAGTGCATGGGGAGCATGAAAGCCGCCCTGTGGAGGACTCCATGGGATGACCAGCAGAGAGGCTCCCTGACAAACAATGCATTTAGCATGTGAACACAGGGCCCACATTCCAGCAAAGCAGGCTGGACGGCCCGAACTCTATACGAGCTAGGTAGGAGACATGTGCCTGGATCCTGTCCCTTTACAGGGTAGGTGGAAATTACTCCTTTAGTGTTGGCCTCATGCTTGTAAGTGGAAAACCGGTCCTTTTAGAGTGTATTGCCCACATGCTTGTAAGGGACAACTCCTTTAGAGTGTATTGACCACATGCTTGTAAGGGTCCACTCCTTTAGATTGTATTGAGCACATGCTTGTAAGGGTCCACTCCTTTAGAGTGTATTGACCGCATGCTTGTAAGGGTCCACTCCTTTAGAGTGTATTGCCCACATGCTTGTAAGGGACAACTCCTTTAGAGTGTATTGACCACATGCTTGTAAGGGTCCACTCCTTTAGATTGTATTGAGCACATGCTTGTAAGGGTCCACTCCTTTAGAGTGTATTGACCGCATGCTTGTAAGGGTCCACTCCTTTAGAGTGTATTGCCCACATGCTTGTAAGGGACAACTCCTTTAGAGTGTATTGACCACATGCTTGTAAGGGTCCACTCCTTTAGATTGTATTGAGCACATGCTTGTAAGGGTCCACTCCTTTAGAGTGTATTGACCGCATGCTTGTAAGGGTCCACTCCTTTAGAGTGTATTGACCACATGCATGTAAGGGTCCACTGCTTTAGAGCAGTGGTTCTCAACTTCGATCCTTGGGACCCACTAACAGGCCAGGTTTGCAGGATAACTGAAATACATCACAGGTGATATAATTTGCTGCTCAGTGATTGCAGTATTCTACTCTGCATCTCCCCAAGGTAATACTTAAAATCTGGCCTGTTGGTGGGTCCTGAGGACAGGAGTTGAGAACCACTGCTTTAGAGTGTATTGACCACATGCTTGTAAGGGAAACCAGCTCCTTAACCACTTGCCGACCGCTGATCGGCATCTGACGGCGGCAAAGTGGCTCGTTCCCGCAAATCGCCGTCATACGACGGCGGCTGCGGGAACGTGTATAGTGAGCGCGCGCGCGCCGCCGGAGGCGCGCCCGCGCGCTCACTGTGTCCAGGGGGGGCCAGGGAGCGGGTGCGGCGGCTTCGATTGTAAACACAAATATGAGGAAGAATATAAATCGGCCAAAACCGATGAAAAAAAAGGTTTTTTTATATTTTTTTTTGGATTTGTATTTTAGCAAAAAGTAAGAAATTTGTTTTTTTTTTGCAAAATTGTCGCTCTTCTTTTGTTTATAGCAGTGATCAGAAATGACGCAGCAGTGATCAAATACCACCAAAAGAAAGCTCTATTTGTGGGAAAAAAAGGACGCAAAAACGTTGTATCTACACAAAATTTATATAATTTTTTTCACACAAATAAAACTTGAAGATGGGCATGTGTCTTATTTCAACCATACTAACTATATGTAACTATGTAACTTTATTTTAGTGGTATTTGATCACCACTGGATTTTTTTTTTATTATATAAACGGATAAGGCTGAAAATTAAAAAAAATATATGTTTTACTTTTTGCTCTATAAACATATCCAATAGAAAATAAAACAAATCTAATTTCTTCATAAATGTAGGCCAAAATGTATTCTGCTACATGTCTTGGGTAAAAAAAAAAATACCTATGGTATGTATACTGGAATTTTTTTGTTTTAAAACTACTAATGGCAGTAATCAGCGACTTATAGTGGGACTGTGATGGTGTGGAGGGCAATCTTACATGTGACACCAATACAGTGATAATACTATACACCAGGGATAAGCAATTAGCGGACCTCCAGCTGTTGCAAAACTACAAGTCCCATCATGCTCTGCCTCTGGGTGTCATGCTTGTGGCTGTCAGAGTCTTGCTATGCCTCATGGGATTTGTAGTTCTGCAACATCTGGAGGTCTGCTAATTGCATATCCCTGCTATACACTGTCTCTGTACTAATGACACTGCACTGGGAAGGGGTTAACATCTAGGGTAGGTTAACTGTGTGCCTACAGATGTGTAATGTGTGTAAAATGTGCTGCTTTTTACTAATAATCTCTTTATTTCTTGTCCCTGCTTTGCAGGAATAATAAACAGAGAGATTGTTCTCTCTGTACAGAGCCCTGTGTTGATTATCAACACAGGGCTTTGGGCAATGATTCATGACTGGGACCTGCTGACATACTCCTGCCATGAACAATCAAGCTGGTGTTGTGGGGGGTGGCGGAAACTGGCAGCAACCTCTGCAGTACATTGCGGTTGGTCCACAAGTAGTTAAAGATGATCTCTAGACATCAACACCTCCCTACCCCAGCCAACCTTTACCTTTAGCTTTAGTTAGTTTAAAACAAAACCTAGGCTAAATGTAATTTTTACTTACCTAAATCTATGATCACATGGCATGCTGGGCCACTGCAGAATGAGAGGGTCCTTCTGCAGGTGCTTATATCACTAAATAGGTGACATGAACTTTTCCTGTTGGCAGTCCAGAACCCAACGATTGCAGTGACATAATGCCGTCATTATGAAGGGACCAGTTGGCATGGGCACTGACTGCAGTTTTGGGATCATCAATCTCCACAACCTAAAGAGGCAACAGGAAGGGAAACATGACAGCTACCTTTGGTAAGTAAAAAAAAAATGGGTTTCTATGGATAGAGAGAGAACTTATAAATTAACATATAAATTATACAAATGCATCTTCTTTAAAAACATTCCAACTTTTTTTTAATTTTCAAGTATTCACATTTTAGTGGCCTCTACAATGCCCAATTATCAACATAATGAAGGGGCTGGGCAGACAGGCACAGCTTTTCTCCAGAAACATGATGCCTTTATTTTTTTAAGAACTTGACGCTATGACCTCATGCAGATAGACAGAAAAAATGTTGATTATAAAGGCACATGTCTTTTTTTTTTTTCATGCCTCTAAAAGCAAAGTCAAAAATTGCCTGTATTTTCCATTGCATCCCCAATACTCTATGCAAAATAAGAGTGAAAATTAATAGTCTTTACAGGACAGCTCTGGTTTATACAGCCTTTGGGAGGCGTTCTCGAGCAAGAAAATTCTACTATATCACCTATTAGTCCATATTGAGACCTCTTGCAGGGGGTGGGTTTGCGGTTGCTTTTGTTGGGTTTTTCATAATTGGCTGATTATTTTTATTTTTATTATTTTGTATTTATGTGTTTTTTTATGTTGTGATTAATACAGATGCTATTAATTGTTTATTGATTGCCAAGCTCTTTCCTGGGGATCTGTCCTTTTTTCAAAGTTGGATTTGGCTGTACGATTTGTATATGGAAAGGTAGAGCCTCAGTCAGGTTTTTATGATTTTTTTTTTTGTTGTCTTTCATAATTAATATACACCCTTGGCTCTCTTTTACTCTTCCTTTTTTTATCATTTGGAGGCATGGGATTTAAGATAAAATAAATAGTTGATTATATATGAATTATGCAACAGTAGACTTGGAGGACACCATTTTGGGTATCATGTCTTTTGTTTTCCTTAGTTTTCTGTTTTCACAACACAATGGGGGCAATTCATAAAAATACTAGAGAAAAAAAAATGAGTACAAAATTAGAGCTGTTTCCAATGCCAACAAACTAGTTTGTACAACATGATGGAGCTAACTCATAAAAAAAAAAAAAAATGGAGAAAGGATAATTAGAAGAAAAGCGTTGTCACTAATAGCATCAAACCAGTTGCATTAATTGGGATATTAAAACAAGGCTTCTGATTGGCTCATGGCTTCCAAAACAAGGTATCATTTGCACGATTTCAACAGTAGTTGTCGTTATATTTTAAATGACTGGATATGTTAATCATGTAGCCATAGACACAGATAATTCACATAATGAAATCATTTTTCATATGTTCTATTTGCACTAACATCTACATACTCAAAGAAACACTTAGGCAACAACTTTTGCAATTTAACGGGGTGGGCAATTTTATTCTGATACTGAAAAATGTTGGCAAGATGCTAAAAAAGGATATGGCAGTAATCTACATATTACACTGTTCAAGTTGTAAAAAAGGTGTTAAAGGAATACAAATGTACTCCTTCAAGCTTGTTAGCTGAAAAGCCAGTGAACCAAACCCACTTATGTTTTACTGACATAGAAGGATCTACATTTATAACATGGTGTCAGGTTAAAGTCACATTTAAAAATTTTCCTTCCAACTATCCATGCGTTAAAAATGAAAAAACAAAGTACATTTAACAGACATCTATGAGTAAAATCCTACTTTGTTTCTCATATGTCAGCCCCATAGTAAAAGAATTTCCAGGGTTTGCCCCAATTTATTTGTTTAGTGAAATTTGCATTGAAAAGTTTTATTTGTCATATTTCTGTAGCCCTTGAGGGCAATGACATTGAGTCAAGTTGTATACATGGACTGGCAAGGGCACAAACAAAGACTATCTCAATCATGTGACCAGAGGTAATCATTAATCATTTTGCATACAAAATTTGTTTCTTGATAGCTTGATTGAGCATCTTCTCAATGAGGCTGGAATGCACTTTAAACTTGCAGGCAGCTGTTTTTTTTCTGGTACTATCACATTGCTTTTCTTATTTAGCTATCAGGAAAAGTAATATATTTTAACAGTGATAATAAAGCAAGAGGATGCATAATAAGCAAAAACATCTATCTTTTTCAGTTGGGTAATAATTTTAAGAGAAGCATCAGTAATACAAGGAAAAAACAAAATGATATCCTTTACCAGAACAAATGCTGCTGATTTGAAATCTATTTGTAATTATTTATATATATATTTTTAAATTTTCAAGTGTAACAAAGTCCCATGCCACAGTTGGGTCCTTTGCAGCTAGGGTGGCCACCCATTCTGTACAATATAATATCGTCCCATAATGATTCAATATGGAATGCAGCATGTTCCATATTTTATGCATGGCTGTTGCTAGGATGATATGAGCTGACTGGTTGCTAGGACCTTTCCCCTGACACTAGTCCACCAACCATCAGCAAGGGAGCCATTTCTTCACTGATCAACAGTAAGGGAGTGCGATGGAACCGACCCCTCCACTTGAGTACTTCTGTCAGAATACCGCTTCCTTCAGTCTGAACATCAGGGATTAGATATCATAGCCGCCCATACAATCTATACGACACTAGCTTGTAGGAACATGGACTGATTTATTGGACAAGAACACAGTACACAGTATATACACACACCATGGGAGTACTTTACCCCCTCCCGATCGTCTTTTCCTAACAATACAAACTGCACACAGGACACATTATCATATGCATAAACAAAGCAAACCTTCAAACAATACAATAAGACCTAATTAGCAGACGGACCATCTCCTCTATTGAAGTCCATGGAATCCACATTTAAGCAATGCTTGATTACTTGCCCATACAACGTTCCATCATTCTGATGCAGTGGAATTAATGTATCAAAGATTTCATGAGGGATATTGTTGATAAATATTACTGTCCCATCTACAGTAATCTGATGAGAAGTCAATTAAATCCATGCTGGGGAATGAGGATGGCTTCCTCTTCTCCTGTGATCTTTAACAGGTTGGACAGATGCATTCCTCCATCCAAGCTCTTCCTGTGCAGAAAAAGGTTCAAGGTCAGTCAGCACTTGCTGCATCTAACATAAGAACTCCGCTTCCATAGCTGTGGGCGGAGATGGGTGAAGCACACTTTTACTCCATTGCTGACACTTCAGCTGAGATTTCAGGACTGTCAGCTGGTACTTCTGGATAGTCCCAGGCAAAGGGAGCCTAGCCCTGGTGCTGAGCAGAGTCTAGCAGCCGTCTGTAGGCGATCCCCAGCTTCCATTCCAGAACAGCCAGAAACTCTATATTTTCCAGTGGCCAGTGCACTTCTGAGACATTCAGTATCTCTTCCCTGCAATCCATGATATCGTCCAACCGCCATTCCAAATCGCTCCCAAAGTTAGGGTCCCATGACAGCTTCACATACAACAGTCCCAGGCCGCTGTAGCCAAAGTATTCCATTGGGCTGTCACCTGCTATCCAAGGGCATGCTTGGGATACATGCCACCGGAGGGCTCTGTAACTCTCATCCAGCCGCATCTCTATCTGGACCAGCCTGCTTAACTCAGCTGTCTGCTCCTTGTGTGTTTTTTCTCCCAAAAACAGTACCTGCAATCCATACTGTGACCAGTACCTTTCCTGAATGGAGGGGAAAATTTTTCCCTGGTGGCGCTGCTCACGGGCTAGCATTTCCTTCCAGAGTTCCCAGCGGATAGAATCATACCATCCCAGCAGGACCTGCTCTGATACTGGTCATCTGTGCTGTTTCTGCATCTCTCACAACCTTCTTCCAAATTCCTCTTCCATGGTGGATGGTATCTGTATTTCTCCTCTTCTGCTATCCAGACCTTGGATCACAGTGGAGGTTTGGATGTCCCAGACTGCAGGAAGCATCCCACCACTTGCCACCAATTGTGATGGAACTGACCCACTCTAGGTTGAGTACTTCCGTCAGAATACCACTTCATTCAGTCTGAACATCAGAGATCAGGTGTTATAGCCGCCCGTACAAACTATACGACACTAGCTTGTAGGAACATTGACTGATTTATTGGACAAGAACACAGCATATATACACACACCATGGGAGTACTTTACCCCCTCGCCTCCTGATCGTCTTATCCTAACAATACAAACAGCAAACCTTCAAACAATACAAGAATACCTAATTAGCAGACGGACCGTCTCCTCTATTGAAGTCCATGGAATCCACATTTAAGCAATGCTTTGATTACTCAGGGCGTGGAGACGGCATGGCAACAGTTTACAAGGCCCATACAATGTTCCATCATTCTGATACAGTGGAATTAATGTATCATAGATTACTTGAGGGATCTTATTGATAAATATTACTGTCCCATCTGCAGTAATCCAACTTACGTTCTCAGAGTCCATTAAATAGCTGTCCAATTTCTTGGTCACCCTGTGCCCCTAAAAGACACAGGATAACTTAGACATAAGAGGGACCTGATGAGCTGAGACAAGGGTTTCCCAACCTCTCCAAATGATTATGGGTTCTACAGGCCCCCCACCCAAAGTGACCCCCGTGACACTTGTCAATTGACCAGCAGCGGGGGCAACACTTTTTCACTGACCATCAGCACAGGGGAAAAACCAGCAGGAAGGGGTATTTTTCCACTAACCAGCTGCATGGGTACATTTGTCCTCTGACCAGCAGCAAGGAGGGCTCTTGTCCACTGACCAGCAGCAAGATTGTACTTGCCGCTGATCAACAGTAAGACAGCCAAATGTTTAAAATTTTGACACATCAGTCCAGAGCTGTCATTTTTCTGCACCCCAGTTCCTATGTTTTTGTGCATAGCTGAGTTGCTTAGCCTTGCTTCCATGTACTATGCATGAAAACATTGGAACTGGTGTGTAGAAAAATGGCAGTAGGTGCTCTGGACTGATGAGTCAAAATTTGAGATATTTGGTTGCAGCAGGAGGCAGTTTGTCCGCGAAGGGCTGGAGAGCGGTACAATAATGAGTAACTGCCATAATGGAGATATGGGCTTACAATGATTTTTGCTGTCAGACTTCATCCGCTCTAAGTCTCACTCCCAGCAAATACTAGTTGGACAGGAGCAGTACCTCTCAGAAAAAAGGTCATAATACCACACCATAAACCAGCCCTGGAATTTTATCTGGAGGAGGTATCTGACAAAAGTCTTTTCTCTGGCCACCTGGTAGTGTAATTTATGGACTACGTGTAATTCACTTCTAAGGGTTTAACTGAGGTGGGAACTATATGTCACAAATGCCAGCTGGTGACCTACAGCTGACCAGTAATCTTATTATTGTATAATAAGGTTTTTGAAAGGGTGTGTCGCTACCTGAAGGAGGGAGTAAGTGGTGGCTTTTGCAAGCATACAGTATATAACATCAGAACACAGACCTCTAGTTCTCTTTCTCTGGTTGCATAATGGAATGTAAGGATGTCTATGTAACGTAATGCCATCATTGCTTTATCTGTAACATTCTTCTTCTGTAATTGTCTCTATCCACTGGCGACATTTTATATTTTAATTTGTAACATCACTGCTTTTTAAGTTATACTATTTGCTTCATATTTTGTTCTATTTGATTAATAGCAAACATTCATTACTGTTTTGAATAATTAGATCTATAATTATTTAACACTGCTTTTATTATTTGTTGTAATAATCAATTTGTAAGGGATACTGAAAACTAGGTTCCAGTAAAGGCAAAAGGTGTTATTCACTTATTACATTTATCAGCAAGCGAATAAGTGAGGTGATAAAATTGCCAAAACACTGAAGGCAACAGTGAAGCATGGTGGCAGGTCTTTACAAATTTAGGGTTGCATTTCTGCAAATGGAGTTGGAGATTTGGTTAGGATCAATGTTGTCTTCGTTGCTGAGAAATACAGGCAGATAGGTAGATCCAACATGCCATACCATCAGGGAGGCATGTGATTGGCCACAAATTTATTCTGCAGCAACGACCCCAAACATGCAGCCAATATCATTAAGAACTATCTTCAATGTAAGAAGAACAAGGAGTCCTGAAAGTGATAGTTTGGTCCCCCACAGAGCCCTGATCTTAACATCGTTGAGTCTGTCTAGGATTACATGAAGAAACAGAAGAATTTGAGGCAGCCATAGATCTGTGGTTAGATGTGTGCAAGTGTATCTAGAAGAATCAATGCTGTTTTAAAGGTAAAGGGTGGTCACACCAAATATTTGATTTGGATTTGATTTTTCACACCTGCCTAAAACTTATGCACAGTGCTGTAAGTTGTACCTGATATCCATAGCCACCTCTCCTCTACACGAGTTCAAGGTGAAGAATTTACAAAACTTGTCTGAGCTTCCAGAAAGCAAGAGACAAGGATCTGAAGTCACATATTGTACGGATCAGAGAAGAGTGTTTTCAGAGCCAATTGGGGGGAAGAAACAACCCCCCCCCCCGTCCACATAGCACACAGGAAGCATGCAGAGCTGAGCCTGTTAATCACAGGTTGTGTTTTGGAACTTCCTCTCCCATCTCCCTCTATCTCTTGGATTTAGGAAAACCTGTCAGGAAAACCTGTCAGAAGTGACTCATGTAGATAACGATAGAGAAAAATCACACTCACTGCTTTGGATTGAGGCAAGTACACACTATAGAAGGATGTGCTTTGTTCATATTTCATGTCACAGGTTTACAACCACTTTAATGGAATTGTGTATGTTTACTGTTGCCCTTTAAGCCATCCTCCACCCCATATTTTGCCCAAATAAATGTGGGGCTCTGATGTGAATGATGGATCCCCCTCCAATGTCAGTTTGATGCATCATGCACATGCATCACTATTAGCCTCACCCCCTACTCCACCCCCTGGCCCTTATTTTGCCAAAGGCAGCAACCCTATATGCAGCACACTAAAAGCTGACAGTTGTATTCTTATCATCCTTCAGATTTTATTTTTGAAGATTTATTTTTCTTTTATAACAGAAAAAAAGAAAAGAAAACAACACAAACCAAGTTAAAATCACTGTTCCAAACAATATCAGCATCAATACATTTCAACATCTACTTTTTCCAAAATATTCATGAATACTCAAAAAGATATTCAAAAATATTCATAGATATTCAGAAATGTTCAGAAATTTTCAGAAATGCTTTGAAGCAGAAATTATATAAAGTTAGAATGTGATGTAACAATCCATTTTATCCAGATCCTTTCAAACGTCCAAAAGATGTTTCATTGAACATAAGTGTGGCTTTCAAACATTACATATTTATCCATTTCCCGAATCCAGTCCCTAAGGGTAGGAGGGTTGGGTGAGACCCAAAGAGCAGCTATCAGCTTGCATGCTATAAAAAGAGGTCTCATGATAGCCACTGTCTATCAGAGTTTATATAACCCAAGAGACATAAAACGGGGTCTGGAGTCAACCTGGTATCAGCAAATCCAGCACTTCCTGCGAGTACTGAAATAACTTCAGACATCTCCAAAAGAGGTGCATAAATCCTGGAGATTGGGTGCATTTTGCACATTCAGAGTTTTCTCTCCTGCCTACCCTGTAGGAGTAGGAGATATTGAAGCAAATATTACATTCTGTAATATTTGGTCCCATATATCCCCTAAAGTCACATCAGTTTCTGCCTTCCATCTTTGCCTACATGGAACATTAACGTTGGAAAGCAATTCAGATAGAGAACATTTTCAGTATGTATAGAAAATACCTGATGATCTTGCGAAAAATGCAGTGTTCATGTCACTTCCTATAAATGAACAGAAAGGAATGGAGATGCAATGGAGGCGAAGAGAGGATAACATGTTTGAAATCCAGCCTGGGTGATCACCGTGGTTCACTCCATAGATACAGTGCAGGAGTGAGTGTAGCTACCCAAGGACAGAAACTGTGTTAACAGGAATATAAGCGCAAAAAAAAACAAAACAAATGTAAAGCCAGAAAAGAGACAAATAATGCTGTTTTTTGATCTAAAAACTTACAGTATAAATATCAACCTAAATGACTAGGGGCACGTTAGGCTTTACCATTTTTTTACAAGTTTGCTGTATTATATTCCCATGAATACATTTAACTTATAAATCATGTTTTTTCCTTTCAACTGTATATTAGAAGGTGCACAAAGAATTTAAAAAAAATGTAAAAAGAGACGTGAACCTTTGTATTTGTAATCTGTACAGCTGTAGGTATTTATTCTCTGCCTTTTAGCTGTTTTTCTTTTTTTTTTAATAATGCAAAAATATTACAAGATTGTTTCTGAACTATCATTTGTACAAGTGAATGAAAGAAAAGCTTAACAAAACATAATAAGAAAAAATATTTGAGTTATGCCCTCCAGTAATATTTTTACCTCGGTTTTGTTATTGATAATTCTCGATGAAGCATAGTGTTTACAAGAATTACAGTCATTTACAATAGAACATGGAAGCATAGTCTTTAAGGGTATTTTTCCAGCACTTCAGTGTTTTTGCCAACTAATAATAGCTTGAACACCCTTTTTTTCCTGCGTTTAAAACAAACCCATGTTGCAGCGTGCTGGCGCGTTAACAGTCAATTTCGCTGCGTCGCGGCTTAGCGTTTTTCACGAGACCAGGATTTCACCCTCTAAGAAGGCGCCGACTTCACCAATTAGTCGATTTATTGGACACATTAATTATACACAGGTCCTAATTTCCCTACTACACCGTTGGCATGAGGAGAGATGAAGGAGTGTTGAAATGAAACGACAAGATGGAATGTGGTCATTCGTTAAACATCTTTTTATAATGAATCAACCGACCAAGAAGTATCCAGTTGAAGTTCGATAATAATCAACCGTTTTTGTGACTTCACGACCTTTTTATGGGAATTTCTGATACGAAGGTACAAGATAACATTTACTGACATTAAGAACATTTGTGATACGA
>BLSH010341846.1:503951-516447 GCA_018402905.1 Glandirana rugosa | reverse complement strand
TGTTGTTGATTCTTCACAAAAAATTACAGTTTTATATCTTTATGTTTGAAGCCTGAAATGTGGCAAAAGGTCGCAAAGTTCAAGGGGGCCGAATACTTTCGCAAGGCACTGTATATATATACAGTATCTCACAAAAGTGAGTACAGCCCACAATTTTGTAAATATGTTATTATATCTTTTCATGTGATAACTCTGAAGAAATTACACTTTGCTACAATGTAAAGTAGTGAGTGTACAACTTGTATAACAGTGTAAATTTACTGCCCCCTCAAAATAACTCAACACACAGCCATTATTGTCTAAACCGCTGCCAACAAAAGTGAGTACACCCCTAAGTGAAAATGTCCAAATTGGGCCCAATTAGCCATTTTGGCTCCCCAGTGTCATGTGACTCGTTAGTGTTACAAGGTCTCAGGTGTGAATGGGGAGCAGGTGTGTTAAATTTGGTGTTATTGCTCTCACTCTCCCATATTGGTCACTGGACATTCAATATGGCACCTCATGGCAAAGAGCTCTCTGAGGATCCAAAAAACAGAATTGTTGCTTTACATAAAGATGATCTAGTTTAACATAAATGTACGCGTAAGATAGTGTTGTCTTAGCAAGATGTGATGTGATCTGCAGAAGTAGTGTAATCATAGATGTAGTTTAATTCTGTTTTATAGATATAGTATTCATTGTCAGCCATGCACACATGTTCTGCCATTAACATGTGAATAGGACAAAGCCAGCTCTAAGGATCGAGTTGACACCTAGACGCTAATAAGAGTTCCCAATCAGAATAATCATAGATTGTCACCTTCTTGGAGCTTCAAGCAGAAGTTCTCACCTCCCTGGCTGCGGGGACCCGGCAGGGGGCATCTGTTAGGCCCCAGAAAGTCTAAAAGCTCTGATTAGTATCAACAGATCAGGAGAATACATTTTATCTCTTATAAAAGCTGAAATATTAGCAGCAGAGAGATGAAAATAATTCCTTTGGATCATACACGTGATGGGCTTCCAGTACATATCAATCTGTATTTGTAGCTTCTTTCGATTCCCAGAAAAACACACAAAATTGTTACATGGCACTGGGTTGCGGCATGCAGACTGTGATTGGCACTGTCACGATCGGACCGACGTGCTGGTGGCAAACATCCTATCCATAATCCAGCGGTCAGCACTGTTCTGGCCCAAATCGATGCTGGTCATTTCAGAACACAAAACATCCTGTGGGCTGGGACGGGAACACCCCCCAGGGTTGATTGGCCAGGGGCTAACATCCAGCCCACATCCATATTTCAATAAATTGAGGAGCCTGAGATATGGACGTATGCTCTCAGGAAGCCAGTTCTAAAATGGGGAGTCTCCATAAATTCACAGTCATACTTCTGCTTAGGGATACACTGCGGTGAAATTTATTTCTGTTTTTATTCCTTTTTATTTTCATAGCAAATTGCCAATTGTATGTATTGTCTGTTTATCTTTTGGTATTTTTTGTAACTCCTTTTTTCTTTGTATATATTTTATGCACTGCCCACTTTTGGGATATTAAATGTTAAAATTAATAGGTGGCTTCTGTGTACTAAACTAGGACTCATATCTCTAGAGAGATTGTTGCATTTTAGTGCCTAAATACTTGGTTTAAGCTACACGCCAATCGATATGCAATTGCTCTGCATGTTGGCAGATTTAATGCAGATTGCGAACTAACAGATCTGCTAGACGGAGATCTGTGTGTGTGGTGGCCCAGCAGACCAGTCTGCGGACAAACTGTTGGGTGGTGGCATGCTATCATTTAATGTGGGACTGGTGTGGGTGTGTGGACAGTGGGAAGAGTGATTAGAACTGGGGTTTTCACTTACAGTATAGCTTGAGAGACCCTAGAAGTGTGTACTAATTGCTAGACTGCTCCCCAACCCTTAGATTGCACCATATTGTATGTAAGATTTGTATCTGCCTGTGTGTGGTCAGCCAGCTGGATTGGAGTGGAGTCTCCCTCTAGTTGTGGCCAAATGTACTGCAGGCTATGAAAGTATAGCGAAGTCTAACTGCTCAGTATAAGTTCCCCCTTATTCCCTCATATACCCCGAGTCACGGAACGCTCGTCAAGGTTAGCTAGCCGCCGTGGGCATGCGTGATCGGTGACTCCTAGGCTATAAGAAGATTTCCAAGACCCTAAAACTGAATTTCAGCATGGTGGCCAAGATCATAGAGCAGTTTAACAGGACAGGTTCCACTCTGAGCAGGTCTCGCCATGGTCAACCAAAGAAGTTGAGTGCACGTGCTCAGCGTCATATCCAGAGGTTGTCTTTGGGAAATAGACGTATGAGTGCTTCCAGCATTGCTGCAGAGGTTGAAGGGATGGGGGGTCAGCCTGTCAGTGGTCAGACCATACACCGCACACTGCATCAAATGCAGTCTGCATGGCTGTCATCCCAGAAGGAAGCCTCTCCTAAAGATGATGCAAAAGAAAGCCTGCAAACAGTTTGCTGAAGACAAGTAGACTAAGGACATGGATTACTGGAACCATGTCATGTGGTCTGATGAGACCAAAATAGACTGATTTGTTTCAGATGGTGTCAAGCGTGTGTGGTAGCAACCAGGTGAGGAGTACCAAGACAAGTGTGTCTTGCCTATAGTCAAGCATGGTGGTGGGAGTGTTGACTTGCATTGCCGACACACCAGAATGCACAAAAAAATAGACAGGCACTTTTCTTTTTTACACTGCATTGCAGTGCATAGGTATGTTGAGGTACCATTTAATATGTTCCATGAGAATTGCAGTTCACCAGGGCATGGATACATGAAATCTGCCCTATTCAAAGACAGTTTTGCAGTTCTCTAATCACATGTTCAAATGGCATTATAAAAGACCGCAAAATAAGTGTATTAAATGTCCCTTATATTACCATTATTTGTAGGAACGCAAATATCTCAAGTCGCCTCTTGAAAAAAGAACTATGGAGAAAATAACTGTAAACAAATGTTTAATTAAACCTGGAACAGTCAAGGCGAATTCAGTATAGGAAAGTTAGAGTAATTAAACCTTCCTTTTAATCTGCTAGCTTCCAAGTCTCTTTAGTGATTTTCACCCAAAAATGTAATACACATTATAAAAAGAAACATATGGAAGAATAAACACTTTCCTTTTTTAATTGAATTTTTAAGTTAAAACAACTAGGATAAACCGAACTAGAGAAAAGAAAAATACTCATATACCGCATGATCCATTCTCCAGACTTCTGAAGTATAAAAAAAGATATGGACATGGAAGGAAAGTAAAAATTGTTAATACCAGTGCCAGTTCTGGTGTTTCAAAAAGAAGTATACTGCCATACATAAATTATAATTAAAAGGATTGGTGCACTAATCAAATACCAGACTCTGAAAAATACTTGAATAAATAAAACACTGAAAATATATGTATAATAATGTGATACAAAACTTAAAACACACAAAATGTCCTTATACAAAATTCATCAAACGAAAAAACACTTAAAGTTTTTGATACCCCTCAGATATACCCAGTGAAGTGAACAGCCTCAGATGATACACTGGGATAAAACAAATCTCCCTACATAAGATTTACATGCATATCTGCAGTCTTCAGCTTTCTACATTCTTTAGAAAGTTCAGATCGTGTTAGAGATTTTCAGCACTGGCAGTGAAGTCTGGGTATACAGCCAAGACAGCTGATTGGAGGGAAGGCACACACCCCCACTCCACATAGGCAGAGACTCTCAGAGCTGTTCTGTGAATAGTTTAGCCCTCTGCTAATCTATTTATAGCAACTTCCCCAGACACAAAATTCAGCCTGGTTTTATCTAAATTGAAGGAGAACTTGTCAGAAGTTATCATGCTGATAACAGAAGAACGGAGCAGAAGAAAGTCACGGGACTTAGTGCCTTCAAAAGAGATAAGACAACACTGCAGATATATGTACCCAGCTCAAATTTCATGAATTGGGTTTACATACACTTTAAATGTGAATGTTAAATGCAAACATACACCCAGTGGGTAGAAGAAAAGAAATTATCTTTCAAAGAAAAAAAGTCCAAAAAATCCCTTATTGAGAGAGGATTGTATGAGTAGACACCCGATTCTGTGATAAGTGTGATGCCATACATGTACATACTATTACCAAACAATTGGACTCTAAGCTAATTCTGTCATTAAATAAAACACTAGGATCTATATCTACAGCAGCCTCTAAGCACAGCTGTTATAACTGAATGCTGGGCTGCTCTGATGGGCATATTCCAGGCTGTTCTGATGGGAAAAGCTCTGGCACTACCCAGTACTGTTAAATTTCCCTACCCTATCCCACCTCCCACACATTCCTGTTGGCCAGAGAGGCAGCCTGTCATAGTTGTGGGCCAGCAATATGTTTTAGGCAGGAGAGAAGAGCCAAACATCAATAATACCAGGATTCATGGTAGGTGGTAGGATAATATCAATTGTCCAAGCCATGCTTCTCAAAAAAGTCCAACATTCATAAAGTTTTATGGCTGGACTTAGAGCAGGGGTTCTCAACTCCTGTTCTCAGGACCCACTAACAGGCCAGGCTTACAAGATTACTGAAATACTTCACAGGTGATTGTCAGGACCTGGGATTGAACCTGGAACTTCTTCTGTGTCTGGCATTGATCCTTCTCGCTGAGCTATCTGAGATGCTGGACAGCTCCCTGCCTGATCTGTTGGATATTCTGCCTGGTCCATTAGACAACCCTGTCTTATGTCTTGATTGCTGGTGAACCTTGAACTTCTTGCTCCTCCCATGAACTTCCTTTATAAGCCTTGTCTCTTTGCCAGGTTATTGTGCGTTCTCAGCCAGTGCCTTGCTCTTATCTCCCCTGCTGTTGTCCGGATTTGCTACTATTCGTTATCGACCCTTGGCTTGCTCCACGACTACTCTACTGCCTGATCCCAACCTGCAACTACTCATTACCGACCTTTTGGCTTGACTACCGACCACGCTCCCGTCTGATCCTTATCTGCTCATCCGCTACTGGACCCTGGTTTGCTAACACCCTGGTGGGGCAATCCTGAGGACAGCGACCTGGTACCAACATGCAGCTAAGTCCATCTCCACCATCAGGAGCTCTGGTGAACACCGGTTGGTACTTAGATTCCGCACCTCAGGTGAGCCTGTGTCATCTGCCAGGGTGAATACGAAACTGCTATAGCAACTGGTCTTCGAGCCTGATGCTTGATCGTGACAGTGATATCATTTGCTGCTCAGTGATTGCAGTATTCTAGTCTGCATTTCCCCAAGTTAATGCTTAAAATCTGGCCTGTTAGTGGGTCCTGAGGACATGAGTTGAGAACCACTGACCTAGAGACTGTAGTAGTTTTCAGTTTAATCCTATAGGGCAGGGATATGCAGTTAGTGGACCTCCAGCTGTTGCAAAACTACAAGTCCCATCATGCCTCTGCCTCTGGGTGTCATGCTTGTGGCTGTCAGAGTCTTGCTATGCCTCATGGGATTTGTAGTTCTGCAACATCTGGAGGTTCGCTAATTGCATATCCCTGCTATAGGGTGACAGCACAGTTTAGTTTCATCCTTGATACCTTTTTTATTTGCACTAATAGTTAAAATTATCAGGACAAACTTTCGGGGTATACCCTCTTCTTCTAAGGTCCAAACAGTACTGATAGGCAAAGCATTAGCCAGGTGCTAAGAACTACAATATCTACAAAGAAAAAAAATAAAAAACACATGGCAATTAAAATTAGAAAGTCAGATAAGAGAGCTATGGAATGTGAAGGGGAGGGAATAAGCATAAACGCTGCCTTGAAAACCCAAATTTAAAAAAAAAAACAAATATCAATGTAACTCCAGTAACCATATATAATTCAGCACTAAAAGGGATAAAAAAGATATTCATAGAGCTCCAACCCTTCATAATAGATGACATAACCTGGAAAGAATTTTTTCAAGAACCTCCAACGCTGGCATTCAGGCAATCACCCAACCTTGGACATAAATGAATCAGCAGGAAACTTCATTCTGATTACAAGGGCACAAACAAGGGAAGAAAACCTTGCAATATGAAATGCTGCAAACTGGGTAGCTACATCAATTCAAAGTGCCACACACACAAAAGGGACATTCAATATTACAGGATCATACAGCTGCAACTCCAGTAATATGATCCTCATTAAATGGAAAAAAAAAGTGCAAGCAGGGATGTTGCAGAAAATGAGAATGGATAGAAATGACAAAAAATAATGAATTTATTTAGACACACCATAAAAGAATATAACATGTTTACTACACACCTGATGGACACTCCCTGACCATTCTATGGAAGACATGAACATTTTGGTTCTTACCCACTGCACGCGTTTAGGTCATTTTAAAACATTCTGGATTTGAAGTGGTAAAAACAAGCTAATGGCTGCAGCTGTAGCAACCAGCTGTTCAATAACAGTACTGAGAAGGGCCTTTGTGTTCATGACCATATTTAGTTAATGACATCCTTTAGAATACCTGCTGCTATGTTTATATTCTAGCAACATCAGGAATCTGTCAATTAGTGGTGGTAGTGTGGCAGGGCAGTATCATCAGATGGCCGTGTGGAAACATTGCCGGGCAATGGATCTACATCTTTGGATGATGTGACAAACAGTGGTGCCCTGACGAAGTTCCTGTGGGTGGGAATGAAACATGTAGGCATGGCACAGGGACCACCCACCCCCCTACTGGCCCACCAATGCTTAGATGCACAATACTCTGTCATATTCAAGAGCCATGGGAATCCACTGCAGCCATTACAGCCAGCGTATGATCTAGCCCACTGCCTTGCTCTGGCCAACATAGCCTGGATGTCTGGACGCTCAGTTCAAATGCAAGCATCTGAGACTGGATGATTTACTGTGGCTCATTGGACTAGAACAGAGGACGGGAGTGACTGCCTTCATCTGAATACTCTACCAGGAGCTGCGAGCACGCATAGCTCTACTCACCTATCTGGTAGAGGTTGCCTAGCGGTACTGCGGCCGATCTCCCTGTGCAGGCTCACTGGGGGAGAGTGTCCTGTGTTGCTTTCCTGTGGCTGTGGCTGTGACTGTCCATCTTCTCTATGGAGCCATGAGTATGTGCACTGCTCATTGCAGGAAGGGAATATAGACATTGAATTGAGGGATCAACCCCATACACACTACAACCCTGACCGATCTGGTCCAGCAGTATATGCTAGTTCCGGCCGTCTCTGGATTACACGATTGAATGAATAGCCTTTCACTTCCCCCACCTGGATATATTTCAGCCACCCTCCTGTGCCCTCTGCCACAGGGCACAGGGTACATGTGTTGATCAACATCTACCACATGTCATATGCACTGTGCTTACCAAATCTCATACACAATCCGCTCACTCCTGCGTTTATGGCATACTGTCAGCAGGATTAGGGCCTTCTATCATGGATTGTTTCAGGTACTAATATGTTGATCATCAGCGGTCTTTCCAGTGCTCAGACTATAATCATCTGCTACAGACTGTTCAGTTTGCATTGATCTTTACTGGCTGTAGTAGAAATAGGACATTGATCACTAGCCATGTATTGTTTCAGGCATTAGCATACTGATCATCAGCTGCTTTGTTCAGTGCCTCAGATCTCATGATCCTATGATACAGACAGTTCAGCATTTGCACCATTTAAAACACCTGTGAGCAGGAATAGGTCTTTGGCCAACTCTGTGTGATCTTTGGAGTGCAGTGGCTTACATGGGACCCCGCAGTGCTTTTGAGGGATTGATTTGGTTGGGGGTGTTCACTGCTGTTGGATGTTAGCCTCCATGCGCCCATTGAGGTTTGTAAGGTGGAGTGCTGCACCCAGTGGTTTGTGACACCCATGGGCCTGTGTTTAGATTATACAGGGCCTCAGTAGGGGGGCTTGGGTTGAGTTTTAGAGGAGGGTAGTTGCAGCTCCCAGGGACCCCATCCTTCTGAGCAGGGTGGCTCGGGTATAGGGTAGTGGGAGGTTGGGGATTGAGGTGGCGGACAGAGGTTTGGGTTATGTGGGATCTCCACTGATGCAATGTCACATATATTATTCAATAAACTGTAGTTGACTCATCTTGTTGGAACAGCCTCTGTTTTTTGTTTTTTATTTTTTGGTTTATAAACAGTGGATTTACAGTTGAATATGTTGTTACATGTGTTATAAAGGAGTTTTTCATGGTGTATGTGTCTTTATTTACTTAAAAAAAGTTTTCTAATGTACCCCTGTACTCTTTGCCCTTGGGAGGCAGAATATCTGGGGGCCCACTTATTCTAAAGTGGACCTCAAGAATCTTAAAAGCCCCCACTGCTCACAAACCTCCACACCCCCTTTGAGGGACAGCATGTAAATAAATAGAACTTGTCTCCCAACACTGGGATAAGGTACCTTGCAGGTGGGAGGGGAAAGCCTCTCCCTCGCAAGGTACCCCCCAATGTTGAAAAGCATGTTACCTGGTGTGGTTCAGAAGGGGGGTGGGCAGTACAGAAAAGGAAAAATAAAGGCATGGGTTTCCCCTTAAAATTTAAACATGGCCCTCATCCAGACATGCAGCCTGGTTGGAAAATGGGAAGGAAATGGTGGACAGAGAGGGCATGCCCCCACCCCTTTTCTAAACCACATCAGGCTACATGACTTTCAACATTGGTTGGGCTCTTTGCAAGGAGGGTGATGTTTCCCTGTTGGCTTATTGACCCATCATGAAACAATGCTTCCCCACTGCTACACCTGTTGCAAATTACAAATCCCCAGAACTGCTGGAGTGTAAGCAATAGCTGTGGGGATCATGGGTGACATCTACTAAATATGGTCAGGCTAAGCAGCTTCCCTGCATTCTCAGGGACTTATTGCATTGCTCAAGTATAAATCTGGATGATTAGGTAGAACACTCTGAAAGCAAAGACAGCAGACATATGTGAGGTAAAGTATGATAGGTAAAGGTATAGTGGTAGCAGTGGCAGAGCTACCAGGGTCGCAGAGGTCTCACTTGCAATAGTGCCCTAGCGTTCTGCCACTGTTGGGGGCCTCAGCAGGGTTGCTGTCTGCAGTGCTCTGAGCTGAGAGCTTCTCTCTCATACAGCCCAGAGGCACTGACAGTTCCCCCTCCCTCCTCCTTCACATGGATGGGAGAGGATGGAAGACAATCTGCATCTTCTCCTCCTGCCATTCTTCTCCTGTATGTGCACTGTGGGAAGTGTGAAGCTAAGCAGCCAAATCTGATTATTCAACTGTTGGGCTTCACGCTTCCCACATTGCACACACAGGAGGAGAGGGGTGGGAGAAGAAGAAGCAGATTGGCTATCTCCGCTCTCATCCATGTGAGGGAGGGGGAGCTGTCAGTGCAGGCTCTGGACTGTATGAGAGAGACACTCTCAGCTCAGAGTCCTGCTGAGGTGACACTCATAGGGTGAGCACTGATAGGTGGCACTGACAGGCGACACTGATGGGCACTGATAGGCACCGATGGTGCTGCACTGATCATCAGGGCACTGATGATCAGTGCCCTGATTATCAGTGTATACAATGTACCGACAGTCTTGCCAGTTAACGGATCTCCTTTCCTCACACAGACACAGCGTGGGAGGAAAAGACTGGCTATAACCGGCAAGTCTGTTTACATGTGATTAGCTGATCACATGGTAAAGGGCCACTGTGATTGGCCCTTTAAAGTGATCTGTGATCAGCTGTGTCCGAAGGACACAGCAGTCACAGAGCGCACTGGATGCGTGCCACAGTGGACATGCGGGAGGCAGGGTTCTGGGAGGATATTCATTGATGCCCTCCCAGACCTGAAAGCATGGGGCTTGGATGGAAGGGGGGGTCAGGGGGGCCCTCCATGGTTTCTTGCACTGGGGCCCTGAAGGTTCTAGTTCCGCCTCTGGGTGGTAGCCTCCTTAATAAAAATATGTTACTTCCTTTCATTAAAACCTATTTCTTCCTATAACAAAGGTCTGTGGCCGCAAATGCTGTGTACTTCTAAGATTGCTAACAAGTTATATTGAAAGCTTTGTAAATACAGTCATTGGCCAGTCTCATTGCCCCCTGGTGGAGTAGTGGAGAGCAGGAGGAAAGGCAGTTACATCCTCTACGGGCAGGAACTGGCATGACACAATATCTGACCATTCTGTTTTTTATGTTTGTGGATTTTGTCACATTTAATATAATCATCACATTTATTTGCTGATACCCTCTATATTCACATTCTAGTGTTGACTTGATACATTTATTTTTGACAAAAATGACAGACCAGCCCAGGAATAGCAAATGGCTACAAGCCAGAGCTGGCAGAAAACAAATGTGGTAAGATGCATGCAGAAGTGGGTGACTAGAGAGACAGGCAAACAGGAACTCCAGAACACAGGGATACAAAAGAGTCACTGGGGGATACAGGAGTCCCAGGAGACCCAGGGGTACAGGGATTACCAATGAACAGAGGAATGCAGAGGCCACTGGAAGCACAGAGTTCAGGGATGCTGGAGGCACAAGAATGCAAAGGTCGCTGAGATAAGGTGGTCAGATTTTTAAAATGAAATCCGGGGACATATTTTTTTTATTGGTGAATGGTAAACTATTTTATGAGCATATTTTCCTCAAATTATATATGCAGTGTATGTGGTATGTGTTTATGGAATGATTGTATGATATATACATTATTTCTCACATTTCCTCCATAAATAAAGAATTAAAAAAATATACTGCTTAGAATTTTTTGAGATATGACTGCCAAATGTTATGAAGATAAGATAGAGCAAAAACAGTGCAGAGTTCAAGAGTGCGTTACATAAATAATGCAGGGCTCAGCTGTGCCCATCTATGCAGACTGACCAGTGCCCAGCAATGCAGCTTCACCAGTGCCCAGCAATGCAGCCTCACCAGTGCCCAGCAATGTAGCATCACCAGTGCCCAGGAATGCAGCTTCACCAGTGCCCAGCAATGTAACCTCACCAGTGCCCAGCAATGCAGCCTCACCAGTACCCAGGAATGCAGCCTCACCAGTGCCCAGGAATGCAGCCTCACCAGTGCCCAGGAATGCAGCCTCACCAATGCCCTGGAATGCAGCCTCACCTATGCCCAGCAATTCAGCCTTACCAGGGCCCAGCAATGTAGACTCACCAGTGCCCAGCAATGAAGACTCACCAGTGACCAGGTATGCAGCCTCGCCTGTGCCCAGCAATGCAGCCTCATTTGTGCCCAATCATGCAGCCTTGCTAGTGCCCAGGAATGCAGCCTCATCAGTGTCCAAGAAAGCAGCCTCACCTGTGCCCAGCATTGCAGCCTCACCTGTGCCCAGGAATGCAGCCTCACCTGTGCCCAGGAATGCAGACTCACCAGTGCCCAGGTATGTAGCCGTACCAGTGCCCAGCAATGCAGCCCCAGCTGTGCCCAGGAATGCAGCCTCACCTGTGCTCAGCAATACAGCCTCACCAGTGCCAAGGAATGCAGTCTTAACTGTGCCCAGGAATGCAGCCTCACCAGTGCCCAGAAATGCAGCCTCACCAGTGCCCAGCAATGCAGCCTCACCTGTGCCCAGGAATGGAGCCTCACCAGTGCCCAGCAATGCAGCCTCCCCAGTGCCCAGCAATGCAGCCTCCCCAGTGCCCAGCAATGCAGCCTCACCAGTGTCAAGGAATGCAGCCTCATCTGTGTCCAGGAATGCAGCCTCACCAGTGCCCAGGAATGCAGCCTCACCAGTGCCCAGGAATGCAGCCTCACCAGTGCCCAGCAATGCAGACTCACCTGTGCCCATCAATGCAGCCTCATCTGTGCCCAGGAATGCAGCCTCGCCAGTGCTCAGCAACGCAGACTCACCAGTGCCCAGGAATGTAGCCTCATGTGTGCAGGGGATCAGAGAGGAGAAAAGAGCTGGTGTTCTGCTAAAAATGGCTGGATCATCACACAGATCCTAGAGGGCACTGAGGCAGGGGGGGGTGTTCCGCCCCGGGTGCCACACACTGGGGGGGTGCCAGGCCGGCATCTCCCACTGTGTCAACTTTACTTTGAATCGCCTGACCATCACACAAGTCCAGCTTCCTGGATGGCTCCTACCTATGATAGACAGCACACATGTCCCGGCATTGGACAAGTGTGCTGTCCGTCAAAAGAGAAAACCAGGAGGTGGGACTTGTGTGATGGCAGGCAAATCAAATTAAAGTTGACACAGCAGAATCCATTTGCTCAGTGGGGGATCTGCGCAAACGGATGACATGTCTGTGTCTGGTCCGCTGATGCAGAGTGGACATGGACACAGCACACTGCTCTCTATGGGGCTTTTGGATGGAAACGGACCATCCAATCCGATCCACCAGATGGATGGGGAATGGGTCTCCCATCTGTCTGTTCTTAGCGGACCGGATCGGAAGGTAGCGAGTGTCAGCGGACACAGTCTCGCTGACATCCATCGCTCCATAGAATGTGATGGATGGTCTAAAAGAGAAAACTGCCTGTCGTGTGAACAGGTTACGGCCCTGTACACACGACAGATAGTATCCATCCTCGGTAGGTCCTTCGAC
>BLSH010341846.1:489628-501602 GCA_018402905.1 Glandirana rugosa | reverse complement strand
CCCCCCCCCCCCCCCCCCCCCACACACACACACACACACACAAAAGGCCTAGCAGGGTAATAACTGTTTTTTTTCTCATAACCTAAGTGATTGCAAAGCTCCTCACTCTATAGGTTTATAGTGCTACTATAAACTACAGGAGCCGCTGATTTTAACCACTTGAGCCCCAGAAGGATTTACCCCCTAATGATCAGGCCATTTTTATGCGATATGGCACTGCGTTACTTTAACTGATAATTGCAAAACAAAACTGACGTCCTTTTTTCCCCACAAATAGAGCTTTCTTTTTGTGGTATTTGATCACCTCTGTGGTTTTTATTTTTTGAGCTATAAACAAAAAAAGACCGCCAATTTTGAAAAAAAAACAATATGTTTTACTTTCTGCTATAATACATATCCAAAAAATATACATAAAAAAACCTAATTTATTATCAGTTTAGGCCAATATATATTCTACTACATATTTTTGGTAAAATTGGTAAAATTTTTGGTCCCAATAAGCATACATTGATTGGTTTGCGTAAAAGTTATAGAATCTACAAAATAGGGGATAGATTTAAGGCATTTTTATTTGTTTTTTTTACTAGTAATGGGGGCGATCAGTGATTTTTTACAGGACTGCACATTGTGGCGGACAGAACCAGTGACATCATTACAGTGATCAGTGCTAAAAATATGCACTGACATAACTAACGACACTGGCAGGGAATGGGTTAACCTCAGGGGTGATCAAGGGTTAACTGTGTTCCCTGTTTGTGATTACTAACTGTATGAGGGACTGTGTGACTGGAGCAACACACAGATTCATCTTCCTGCTTAGCAGGAAGACAGATCTCAGTGTCATCCCCTGACAGAACAGAGATCTGCCTTGTTTACTTCGGCAGATCCCCATTCTGTCTCTGCAGGGAATGATCGCGGACATAGAGTCCACCAGACCCGCTGATCGGCACCCGCACTGGTCAATTGGAGCACGCACCCACAAAGCTAGTGCACGAAATGCCGTACCGATACGGAGATTTGCGCAGCCGAGCCACTTTGCCGCAGTACATCTGCGGCGGGTGGTCAGCAAGTGGTTAAATGGTTGTTACCCATGCAGTGCAGAAGCTACCAATCCCGCAGGCAACAGTGCATTCACTCTGGCTCCATTATACAGTCTAGGGGATGTCTTTTTAAGATTTATTGCTTGCAAGACTTGTAACAGGAGGAGGGGGTAGGGGGGATGGAATACCCCTAAACATTAATTACAGTTAGCAGAAGACGCTTCTCGCTCTGTAACAGCAGCATGGTTAGCAGCAGCTGATTAGCAGCAGCTGGGGGCCACAGGGTCGTTTTTAGCACAGGTAATGGCAGACTAAAGCAGTAACTGCAGCACAGAATAGAGGCTCTACCCACAAAATTCTGGAACAGGATCAGTCCATAGGTGCAGCCAGTTGGAGATTAAGCCAGCATCCAGTCCAGAAGAGCTCCATTCCCCTGAAGCTCACCAACCTATTCCTTCGAAAGGGAAGACAAGTCTGCACAGGCCCCAGCCTATTTACCACCTCTCTGACCACCTACTGGGCCCACCTCCCCAGGGATTGTTCAAAGCATGATAAATATTCAGACTGGGCATTTGAATTTGCCACCCTAAACCAAAAAAGTCCCAGGCAATCAATCTCAGCTTCTCTGATTACAGAGCAAGCCAAACCAAATTTGCCTAGCATCCCATACTAGGAGGGTGCTATAGGTTTAAACCTCAACTTAACTTTCAGTTTAAATCAGCTAAATATATTCCAGGTGCATGAAAAAAAAACTAAAACTCTTAAAGTTTGTTTTCTTTAGACAGCAACCACAGCCTGAGTAGAAAAGACTATCCTCTGCCACCATGCTGAAGCTAAGAACCCTTTCCCTCTGTGAGGTCTCAGATCAGCCTTTTTCAACCAGGGTGCCTTGAGGTTTCTTCAGGGATGCCTTGGCAAAATGCCTAAAAATTGCCCAAAATTATATACAAGCTGCCAAAGCCACAGGTTTTCATTGTGCACCATAACAACATTCTAGCCGCCAGCATTCTAATGACCAAATGGCATCAAAAGTTGATAATGAGGATGTCAGTCGCCTGCATTGCATCCTTCTTTGAACATCCCCTGCCCCTCTCCATCAGCATCTTCCTTCAGGGCATCCTAGCTGAGTGATGAAGAAAAACTGAGGGAGAAGAGAAACATTGGAATATTACTTAGAACCACTTTGTAAAAGTGTATTTGCTTTGGAAAATCACCTCTAACGTTGGGTGTCCTACGTGTGTGGATGCATTATGCAAAATTATTAGAAAAGTTTTTACATTTTAGAATGGGGTGTCTCGAGACTGTCCATAATTTTTAAAGGGTGCTTCAAGACTGTCCATAATTTTTAAAGGGTGCTTCAAGACTGTCCATAATTTTTAAAGGGTGCCTTGACTGAAAAAGCATTGAGAAACACTGACTTAGATCACCCAAGCAGTTCCAGTGGCCACCAGCAGGTGCCTCCCAACACACCAGCAGATCCCAGTAATTAGGCTCCACATGATGCTGGCTGCTAGAATGGTTTATAATCCCTGCCCTTACTTCCAACTGTGCTTCAGTTTTCTGCCTGTGAGCCACTTCCCTGCCTGATCCCGTATCCTGTGTCTTTTAGGCCTGATTCACACCTATGCATTTTCAGTGCTTTTTTCATTTTGCAGATTTGCACTACAGAACGTGTTACATAGGAAACCATGTTAAATGGACTGTAGTGCAAATCTGCAAAATGCAAAAGCACTAAAATGCATAGGTGTGAATCAGGCCTTTGTCAGTATCAAGTACCTTGCATTCACTATCCTGTATCCTGTTACCCCATCTCTGCTCCCCTTGTTTCCAGGTCTAGTCCTGATCATGTCCTGTTTATGTGAGCTTCCCTCCATTTGTATATACAGTAGTGTACGACAGATAGATTGTTGCTTGGTTTTGCTCCACTGTCACATTTATTTTTCACTTTTGACTTCACTTTTGACTCCTTTATGGTTTGTTGGTTTTGGATGGTTATTGCTTAATAAACTTTATTTTAACCACTTGCCGACCACCCTGGGGTAGATAAACCGCTGCAAAGTGGCTCTGCTGTGCAAATCGCCATATATAAATGGCAATTTGTGCAGCTGCAGTTGTGATGAGTGCGGGTATCAGACCACTGCCCTCCTCACCAACGGGTGACCGAGGACCCCCAGATCTCACACCGCTCTTGTCACTAACGTAACAATGCCACTCTCAGTTGCTTTCAGCACAAAAATTTCCCAGCTTGCGGGACCACCGTCTAAGTGCCAGCCGTCTGTTACCGGGCTAATTCAAGCAATTAACCCTTTCACTGCCACCACCTCTTCTTTTGGGACCGAGCAAGAGGAACTTGGGATTTTAGCAATACCAATATGATTTTAGAATAACCACCTGTAACACACGCTGTCACCACAGACAGGGATATTCAGATGAGTTATCTTAAAGAGTAGCGCTCTTCAAAGGAACAGATTCGTGATAGCTTGCATTAAGAGCTTTAGGGACAAGATTGACACTTTTCAGAATAAGGTTTAATAATGAAAAGGTCAAGTTTTGGGTGCAGTAAAATATTTACAAAAAAATGATGTTACAAAGCAATAAGAGACATAATATACAGCAGCAAAGAAAGGAGACAGACAGTACTTGCTTTTAAAATTTCCATGATCAATCAGAGATTTGATGATGATTCCATGGGTTCTCGAATGTTTGCTCTTTGATGGTAAGGTGAGAACTGACAGCTGTCCTTAGCATTCCCTTTTTCTCTGGGTGAAAAGGGTGGGCCATATGCCCCTGACCACTCACATGGGTAAGGAGGGCCTGTGGGCTGTCCAGGGTGGACCGTGGAATACAATCTTCCCTAATTCACAATTTGTGTACTGAAATTTATATTTGCCAATATGTACAAGGTCCATTCCTGAAACTGATCAATTATAGTCCAGCATGAATTTTTCAGTCCGACAAGTTCAAACATGACAACCTTATCACTTCCTGTGACCCTGGGAAGAGGATAAACTATCCATGGGTCCCTTTATAAGTGAATACTCTGGTGTTTGGGCTTGTATAAAACGAGATGCCTTCCCACACACAGATATACACATTTTATTAATATGTCACGCTGCTAACTGGAGTTATGAACTGTGGGTATTTTATTTAAGTTTTAGGCATGACGTGGGATCGCTGGGAGGTCATGGTGTTCTGTGTCCCTGTTTATGACCCTCGTAAATTCTGAGCCTCTTTGATGCCAGGTTTGGTAAGTTTTATAGTCGGCCAGCACAAACAGACATACATCCTGTTCATGTAGCTAAGATAACAATATTTTAATATTTTATAGTGGCTTTTTTTGGAATTCCCACACATAACAGGGAGGAGAGGATGTGTAAGGTATCTGTACTGGGAGATTGTTAGGTTAAAATTGAAATGGTGTCATCTGGACAAAATGGTGCTAGTTCTGTGTGTGTCTCACACGTGATATCATCACATTGTGTGTGTCTCAAACATGACATCATCACAGCAGTTGCAGACGGGCACGCTCTGCAGAGGTGCAATGGGGAACCGCCAATGTAAACACTGCGGTTTCCCGTTCTGTCAGGGGACATGACAGTGATCTACTGATCCCTGTGATCGGGATCAGTTAGATCTGTCATGACCCTGCCAGCCCAGCCCCCACACAGTTAGAACATAGTGAGGGAACACATGTAACCCCTTGATCACTCCCTACAGTTTAACCCCTTCCCTGACAGTAACATTTATACAGTAATCAGTGGCTTTTTTTTAGCTCTGATCGCTGTATAAATGTCAGTGGTTCCAAAAAAGTGTCAAAAGAGTCCGATCTGTCCGCAGTTCCGATAAAAATCGCAGATTGTCACCATTACTAGTAAAAAAAAAAAATATATTAAAAATGAAATAAATCAATTATAGTTTATAGACGCGATAACTTTTGCGCAAACAAATAATTTTGCAATTTTGTTTACCAAAGATATGTAGAAGAATACATTTTGGCCTAAACTGATGAATACATTTTTAAATTATTTTTTTGATATTTATTATAGCAAAAAGTAAAAAATATTGTTTTTTTTTTCAAAATTGTCTCTCTTTGTTTGTTTATAGCACATAAAATAAAATCTGCAGAGGTGATCAAATACCACCAAAAGAAAGCTCTATTTGTGGGAAAAAAGGGACGTCAATTTTGTTTGGGTACAACGTCGCACGACCGCGCAATTGTCAGTTAAAGCAACGCAGTGCCATATCGCAAAAAGTGCTGTGGTCAGGAAGGGGGTAAATCCTGGACTCAGACTCAATCTGATTCAATGTTCCTTTAGTGTAGCCTACTGATCTGGTCATCCCTGCTACTTCTGGATACCTGCATCCTTACACCCTCTGTGTGGAAGCAGTAGTGTGACTGTCTGCAGAGGTCTGACATCCCCCTGCTGAGTCAGTCCTCCAGTCATCAGCAGGGCTGCTGTTAGAAATCATGGGGCCCCGTACAGCCTACCTGACAGAGCCCCCCCTCCCCCCGAAAATATAAAATTCAATTTTTGCTAAAATGCAATGGTTGCAATGTTGTTTTGCAGCCATGGCAGAAATTATACTCTTGCTACAGCCACCCCGTGACACCTGTTTTTTGTTATACCCTTTTTAAATTGCTGAATGGTAATTTTACTTTGTGAGAACGTATTGCAACTGTGAGCGTTTGGCTTGCAGTTGCAGAGCGGCCCCACTGAACTCATTAGGGAGTTTGATAGGGGGTGCTACCTGTCAATCTCTGCAACCTGTGTTAAAAAATGTGGCAGCTGTGTAGTAAACCATTGCAGCCACAGCATGTATACAGCTCTGTCTGACTATTGTTAGGATTTGGGTGCGCAGCCAGGGATGACGGTAAATCCATGGCTTAGCTGCCCATGTGAAAGAGTGAAAGAGTCCTTAGGCTGCATTCATACTTTGCATTTCCTTAAAGTGGTTGTCAAGTCAGTTTAAAAAAAAAAAAACACCTGCAAGAGAAAGGCATAATGAGCTAGTATGCATCTCATACTAGCTCATTATGAAATACCTTAGATCGACGCTGTAGCAGCGGTCCGCGAGCACCGATGTGACTGGTGACATGCTGTGTTCGTCGTCTTCCGGTGATCCTGGGCTCCGACCAATCACAGCCTGGACTCCAGCGCTGTGATTTGCAGGAGCCGCACTGACGTCACTCACATGCATGTGCATGGGAGCCATTATTCGCGGCACACTTCGTGAAGAAACGGCCCAGTCGGGCTATTTCTCATGTGCCAATGATGTTGGCACATGCAGATACAGGGAATATCTCCTAAACGGTGCAAGTTTAGGAGATATTCCCGGAACCTAAAGGTAATCTTGAATATAGGCTTAGCTGTAGTTTAACCACTTGCCGACCGCTGATCGGCATCTGACGGCAGCAAAGTGGCTCGTTCCCGCAAATCGCCGTCATACGACGGCGGCTGCGGGAACGAGTTTAGTGAGCGCGCGCCGCCGGAGGCACGCCCGCGCGCTCACTGTGTCCGGGGGGGCCAGGGAGCGGGTGCGGCGGCTTCGATTGCCGCTGGCTACCCACGATGGCCCCCCCGGAGCGAGTGAGCGGAGGTCCGTGTATGTAAACACAGACCTCCGTTCTGTGTGAGGGGGGAAGGGCTGTGATCACAGCCTTCCTTTACGTGAAGGCTGTGACCACTTCCCTTCCCCAGCTAGGCAAGCCCCCATACAGTTAGAACACGCCCAGGGAACACAGTTAACCCTTAGAGCGCCCCCTGCAGGTTAACCCCTTCACTGCCAATGGCATTTACACAGTAATCAGTGCATTTTTATAGCACTGATCGCTGTATAAATGCCAATGGTCCCAAAAAAGTGTCAAAATGGTCCGCCATGTCCGCTGAAATATCGCAGTACCGCAAAAAATCGCAGATCGCCGCCATTATTAGTAAAAAATAAAAAAAATTAAAAACCCCAAAAATGAATTCTCATCATCCGTAAACGTGACCACTTTTGCGCAAACCAATTAATAAACGCCGATTGCGATTTTTTTTATCGCAAATATGAGGAAGAATATAAATCGGCCAAAAACGGTGAAAAAAAATGTTTTTTTATATTTTTTTTTGGATTTGTATTTTAGGAAAAAGTAAGAAATTTGGGTTTTTTTGCAAAATTGTCGCTCTTCTTTTGTTTATAGCGGCGATCAGAAATTACGCAGAGGTGATAAAATACCACCAAAAGAAAGCTCTATTTGTGGGAAAAAAAGGACACAAATTTCGTTTGGGTACGTCGCACGACCACGCAATTGTCAGTTAAAGCGACGCAGCGCCGAATCGCAAAAAGGGCTCCGGTCCTAAAGCTGGAAATCCTTCCGGGGCTGAAGTGGTTAAAGTGGTTGTCATGACTCGACAACCACTTTAACATTTGACAAAGTGCACAGGAAATGCATGCTTTGCAGTATATTTTATAAATGCACTGCAAACTTGTATAGAGCTTGTGGTGCCATTAATTGTTAATGGTACCCCAAAACCACTTAGCTGACCTGCGTTTTGTCATGTGGAATACTTGCTGCATGCCTGAAAAGAGCATTCTATGGTGCATTTGTCAAACGTAGGGCAGTCCATTCAAGTGAATAGGCTACCCTATGTGTGAAAAAAATTATGAGCAGGAATACGTGTCCCTGCTATGCTAAGTGTGAATGGGGGCCTCAGGGGCAGCATATAGAAATGGTTAGTGCAGAAATCTGTCAGGGGGAGGAAGGGGTATATTCACTGGCCCCATCTCCAACACTGCAGTGGTAGCCTGTGCCTAGCTGCAGTTCTAGGCTGGCTCCTGGCACATTCTCTCCCTTTCTGAATGCTGAACTTTCTGCAGCTTCATTCTCCCCACACTTACCCCCTTCCAACAGAAGTACTACAACAACTAGCATTGCAGCCAGCACTGCAAGTTACAGTGCACACAGAGCACAGTGTGAGGGTTGGCAGAGCTCAGGGAGGAACAGACAGAGAACTCGATCTTTCCTTCCTCCTTGCAAGAGATAACACTGTCGTGCCAATCACAGGGGGAGGAGAGAGGGAGTTCCAGTACCTGGCAGTGGAAATGGCAAAGGCAGAGAGAGACTCTTCAGCTGTCCCTGCTGCTCCAAAATCGGAACACAGCCCGAGAACAAAGGCAGCATGGGACAGCTTTCTAAATAAATGAACTGTGGGCAAGTATGCAGCACTGATAGGGGATGCAGGGGGCACAGCAGCCGAGGGAGAAATCCAGCAGCACTGTAGGGAACTCACAGGAGTCACAAGGCAGTACTGTTGGCTCTCCTCTCCTGCAGGTGGCCGGGCCCCCCTCTGGACTGGGGCCCCCTACAGGAGGGCCGCCTTAGCAGCGGCCCTGGTAATCAGTATAAGATTTGCTGATTGCAGAGCTACAAGTTTCACTCAGCAAGGGACCTGCTGGATCCATGTAAAAAGACCACTGCTTCCACGCAGAGAGCAAGGTTCTGTTCTACAGCATGATAGCAGGGGGCAGGTTTACAAACTGTAAGGCTTTAAACTCCTTTTGCTTTGATGCACCTAAAATGATTTTGGCTGATACAAGTTGAAAGTTCAAATGGGCTTTAAAAAAATAGAAAAATAATTATAACATTTAACCACTTGAGGACCGCCCACCATACATTTATTGCGGCAGAGCGGCCGCTCTGTGCCAGATCCCGTACTAGTACGTGATGTGACACTTCTGCGTCTGGGGCGCACACGCACGCCACCGGCGACCTGCTCCCGCTGTGATCACACACAGCGGGAGAACAGTGGCAGGTACCACAGACTTGATGTCTGCTGTCACCTGCCGATTACACAGGACACAGGCAGAACGACAATCTGCAGTAAACAATGTAAACAAGGCAGATTGGGGTTCTGCCAGAAGGGAAGGTATTGATCCTGTGTTTCTGCAAAGCAGGAAGATGGATCTTTGCCTTCCCCTAGTCAAAGCACCTTCCACACAATGTATTTTGGGGTGTTATTTTTGCTATGTACATGCTATGTGTTGGAAATATCTTATAAATGGTCAACTTTGTGTAAAAAAAATGCGTTTTCATTTTTTTCCCACATTTTCCAAAAACGACTGGAAAACAAAATAACCGTTCAAAAGACTCATTATGGCTCATAGATTATTAGTTGGGGTATTTGCTTTCCAAGCACAGGCTAGGGACACAGTTAACCCTTTAATCACCCCTGATGTTAACCCCTTCCCAGCCAGTGTCATTAGTACAGTGACAGTGCATATTTTTTAGCAACGATCACTGTATTAGTGTCCCTGGTTCCCAAAAAGTGTCAAAAGTGTCAGTTAGGTGTCGGATTTGTCTGCCACAATATTGGAGTCCTGATCGTCGCTGATCGCCCTAATTACTAGTAAAATAAATAAACAAATATAAATATCTCATAGTTTGTAGACGCTATAACTTTTGCACAAACCAATCAATATATGCTTATTGGGATTTTTTTTACCAAAAATATGTAGCAGAATACATATTGGCCTAAATTGATGAAGAAATTCGATTTTTCGCATTGTTTTATTCGATACGTTTTATAGCAGAAAGTAAAAAAATATTGTTTTTTTTTTTTCCAAAATTGTTGGCTTTTTTTATTTATATAAAAACCACAGAGGTGATCAAATACCACCAAAAGAAAGCTGTATTTGTGGGGAAAAAGGACAAAAATGTTATTTGGGTACAGCGTTGCATGACTGCACAATTATCAGTTAGACCCCTTTCACACCAAGGCGATTTTCAGGCGCATTTGCGCTAAAAATAGAGACTAAAAAGCGCCTGAAAAACTCCCCCAATAAACCCCAGTGTGAAAGCCAGAGTGCTTTCACACTGGGGCAGTGCACTTGCGGGATGGTAAAAAAAGTCCTGCAAGCTGCATCTTTACAGTGGTGTGGGAGCGGTGTATTCACCGCTCCTATACCGCCCCGGCTCATTGAAAACAAACCAACATTTTTAACCCCTTGTGGGGGGGTTAAAAGCGCACCGCCACCACCCGAATAGCGGCGCCATAGCGCCACTATAACGAGCATTAAAAATCCGCAAATTAGCTGTGTTTTACCGTTAACGCTTGGGCGGCTCCGGTGTGAAAGGAGCCTTAAATTACACAGTGCCGTATCGCAAAAAATGGCCTGGTTATGAAGGGGGGTAAACCTTCTGGAGGTCAAGTGGTTAATGAATGGCTGTCATAAGAAAACAGTGCGAAGGGAAGACACAGCCACAATCTAATGACGTCACTCACAATGCAAAAACTTTATTTGACAGAGCCAAAATGACAGTCCTTCATCGGTTAAACCCCCCCTTGGGTGAAATGCATTAGTTGGGCAGTCCATAAATGAGGAATGGCATTGGTCTATGGACTAAGTCTTTTGCATTGAGTGACAGAATTAGAATTGGAGTGTGGCTGCGTCTTCTCCTGTATTTGGAGCATAAATGGCTCCCTTTGGCTTAGCACCCAATCTCCAGGAGGTTGTGAGAGCCCAGCTTTGGAGTGGAGGACAATCTCTTTTCTGTCTTCATATTTTAGGAAGTGCTGCACAACTAGAACAGTAGGACTGTGCCTGCACATCCATACATACAGTGGCCAGGCCAAGGCAGGCCATAAAAATGAAAGCTACTATTCACAGCCATCTTTTGGTCCATGGAAGCACAAAGGATGAAAAAGGGTGCTTCAGCATGCTGCAATGGAAAGTGGGCATGGCTTATCCGACATTGCAGGCATTTTGCAAACTTCATTCATACAGCCTGTAACCAAAATTCACATGTACTATGAATAAGGCCTGCAACTGCTGTTTGGAGACTTCATTTTTATTGAGGGCAAGTTTGGCAAAGCAGCAACCAAGGCTGTGCCCCCCTTTCCAATGGCAGTGTTCAGGGCAGGTGCCTCCTCTGCTTTTGAGTTGTCCCTGCCCAGGTTGTAAGTGACATTATGGAAACAGGAAAAACAGTTTGGTCAGCTAGTGGTTATCACAAACCTCTGCTTTCAGCATTATTAGTGTTTTGCCATTCAATTTAAAGTATAAAGGCAAAACTTTTTTTCTTGTTTTGGATAGAGTGCAGAGAAATTAGAATGCCTCTCAGTTTTCATTGCTGCCTGTGCCCTCGTTAATGAGATTCACTCTATTTACCATTATCATTGAAAGTGAAAGTAAAAATAATCCCAAAATTTGGGCTGTCCCCAGAAAAGTAATAGAGGGCAAATCTTCCAATGGGGACACTAGTTTTGGTGATCTGGGGGTCCCCAAGGGATTCCCTTAATTTGCAGGGATTTCCTCTCACTTTCTGTTTGGCTATGAGGCAGGAAGTGAAGGGAAATCTCTGAAATGGGACACAGATGGCGAAAAAAAAAAAAATTGACAGGGCTCATAACTCTACCTCTATCCAAAATGAAAAGAAAATGCCTACAGTACTACTTTATTCTCCATGCTACAACTATATATAAACCGTTAAGATTTCCTTTGATATATTACAGAATATGTCAACAGTATAAGCTTTTTTTAATTTAACAATATGAGTATGATGAATTTACAAGATGCTATTAACCTCAGTATTAACTAGGCATATGCAAATCTTTGTTAATCCACAGGAAGCTGTGAATACTGCAGGGGGGCAGCAAACAGGAGACAGCTGTAAATCAAGACAGTGGGAGCTAGGGTTAAAATTAGCTTTATTTCAGCATGGTTTTGGAATACATACAGAAACTGGTAGACTGGAAGTGGTGTTATGCCAACAATTTGCTTTGAGCTCTGTGCAATATTTAGCTGCAAATTCCAGATTAGCAGCTAACTTTCTTTGTAATGTATTTTAAATGATATGCAAGTTAGATATGAAATATTACACATTAATTTTATCTAGTCTTTAATTCAGCAATTGCTCTTTTTACCTACCATGTGTTGGGGGGGGGGGGGGGGGG
>BLSH010341846.1:477539-489618 GCA_018402905.1 Glandirana rugosa | reverse complement strand
TGCCAACAATTTGCTTTGAGCTCTGTGCAATATTTAGCTGCAAATTCCAGATTAGCAGCTAACTTTCTTTGCAATGTATTTATTACAATAAACATTTTAAATGATATGCAAGTTAGATATGAAATATTACACATGAATTTTATGTAGTCTTTAATTCAGCCATTGCTCCTTTTACCTACCATGTGTTGGCGGGGGGGGGGCTGTTGTTTGCAGAAATAGATCAAGGTGATATTTACACAGAGAAGTTGATGAGTCAAAAAGCTGACCCATGGTTCTTGGAATCCTTTGTCAGGTATTAGAGCCGGTTCACACTACAGCGACTTGGGAGGCGACTTGTGTCGCTCCAAGTCTCTTGACATTAGAAATCCCATTGAAGTGAATGGGAGCGGTCTTAATGTACACTACTGAAGTCGTTCCCACTTCAAAAAAGGTTCCTGTACTACTTCAAGGCGACTTCTATCCGAATTGTGCCCATAGAATTCAATGGAAGTTGCCTCCAAAGTCGGATCCCCATCTATATTGAAGCGACTTTACAGGAACAGAAAAGAGTTTACTCAGTGAAAAACCCAGGCAACCCCCTCCCTCTCTTCTCTGATTTGCTCAGGCAAAGTCGATTGGCATGTAAGCCGCCCAACGTCGCGCTGAAGTGGCGCTGAAGTCGTCTGCAAAGTAGTGCCTGAAGTCAGTCTGCATATGCAGCATAGCATGCTTGTTATACTCGCTGTGGAACTTAAGGGGTTAATCCTCTGCATTGCGTAAAAAGGTTCTTTGATCCTGTATGCATAGATATTCCCCACCCTGCACTGTCTATCTGGAGAAGGCCAGCTTAACACAGTCCTCCTGCACACATGCTCAGTTGTGTCTTTTATGCTGGAAAGAACATTTACAAGTTCTCAGAGATAGCCAGGTCACATGATATTGACATCACACATGTGGGCGTGTATACAGGCTGTAGTGGAAATCTCCTCCTACCTGAACACACAGCTCTGGAGAAACTTTGCAGTTTATCACTGACCATGGTATACAGATCATCCAAAAAGGTATATAGTGGCAGCACCTATTTTATAATTGTTACATGTCCCCATTCACATAGCAAAACTTAAAGCATTATTAACCACTTCAATACTATGCACTTAGAACACTTTACTACCAGACTAATTTTCAGTTTTCAGTGCTGTTGCGCTTTGAATGAGAATTGCGCGGTCGTGCGACGCTGCACCCAGATTTTTTATCATTTTGTTCCCACAAATAGAGCTTTCTTTTGGTGGTATTTGATCACCCCTGCGGTTTTTATTTTTTGCGCTACAAATAAAAAAAAACGAAAATTTTGGGAAAAAAAAAATTCTCTATTTTTGTCACAAAACTTTGTAAATAAGTAAATTTTCTCCATCACTGGTGGGCACTGATGAGGCTACACTGACGGGCACTGATGTGGCAGTACTGATTGGCACTGATGAGGCGGCACTGATGAGGTGGCACTGATGATGAGGCACTTATATGCAGCGATGATGAGCACTGTTAGGCGGCACTGATAAGCAGCACTGACGGGTACTGAGAGGTGGCACTGATATACAGCCCTGATGGGCACTGATATGCAGCACTGACGGACACTGCTAAGCGGCATTGATGGACACTAATAGACAGCACTGATTGGCAAGCATAGGCGGCACTGGGCACTGATAGGTGGCACTGATGGGCACTGATAGGTGGGCACTGGTAGGTGGCAATGGTGGGCACTGATATGCATTGGTAGGGGCACTTGTGGGCACTGATAGGGGCACTGGTGGGCACTGGTGGGCATATACATTGATAGGGGCTCATTCCCTGGTGGTCTAGGGTGGCATCTAAAGGTGGCACTGAGTGCCATCCACATTGGGCAGTATGTCACTTACCTGGTGGTCTAGGGGGGTCTCCCTGGTGGTCCAGATCGGCTCCCTGGTGGTCCCTGGTCGGCTCCCTGGTGGTCCTGGGTGGGCGCATCCCTGGTGGTCCCTGGGCAGGCTCCCTGGTGGTCTAGGGTGGCGATCCGAGGGAGGGCTGTGCTGATAAATCATCAGCACAAACCCTCCCTGTCAGGGATGCAGCCGATCGGCTCTCTCCTCCTCAGGTCTGCAGACCTGAGTACAGGAAAGCCGATAAACGGCTTTCCTGTATTACACTGTGATTGGTCACGGCTGGTCACATGGTAAAGTGCTTCGGATCGAAGCGCTTTACCGAGATCGGTATTGCGGGGGGTCAGACTGACCTCCCACACCACCGATCGCCGCGATGCGCCCCCCCCGGGCGCTCAGCGGCTTGTTATCCTGAGGACGTCATATGACGTCCAGTCAGGATAACTGAGCCACTTCCCGGCCGTCATTTTGCATACGGCGGTCGGGAAGTGGTTAAACCCAAACCAAAAAGGTAATATATTGCAACTTACCAGCATCATGAGATGTGATGGCTGCATTCGTGTTCTTTTTTACTCTTTTCCCCACTCTGTTTTTATCTGGTGATCTAGCCAGTAACTAGGGATGGGCCCCCGGTTGGAGTTGAACAAAAGTTCAACTTGAACATCAGGGTTCACCTGTTCGGCACATCCCGAACATTATGGGGAGTTCTTGGGAACTTTGAGCGCCCCATAATGCATTCCAATGGGAAATGCTGCCTGCTGATTTGCCAAAGCATGCACATGACTTGCATGCTTTGGCCAATCACAGAGCGCTCTGCTGTGAGAGATATGATTGGCTAAAGGCAGGGTGCCTTTAGATAATCACTGCTCAGCAGTCGCAATCCACGCCCCACACTATATAAAGCCCCTTGTACAGCAGCTCTATGTAGTGTGTGAATAACATGGTGAGAGAGCGAGCTTAGCTAGTGATGTGCAGGCAGTTCAGTGTAGCTAGTGATTATTGTGAAAAAAAATATTAGATAGAAAGATAATGAGATGATATATATATATATATATATATATATACCTTCCTAGTGTATATATATATGATGTGGGGGTCCCCCCCAAAATCCAAACCAGGCCCTTGGGGTCTGGTATGGATTTTAAGGGGAACCCTGGGCCAAATTTTTATTTAAAAAATGATGTGGGGGTCCCCCCCAAAATTCAAACCAGGCCCTTCAGATCTGGTATGGATTTTAAGGAGAACTCCGTGCCACAATAAAAAATAAATGATGTGGGGGTCCCCCCAAAATCCATACCAGACCCTTATCCGAGCACGCAGCCCTGGCATGGCAGGAGGGGGTGGGGACAAGCAAGCGTCCCCCTCTGAACCATACCAGGCCACATGCCTTCAACATGGGGAGGGTGCTTTGAGGTGCCCCTCAAAGCACCTTGTCCCCATGTTGATGGGGAGAAGGGCCTCATCCCCACAGCCCTTGCCAGTGGTTGTGGGATCTGCGGGCGGGGGGCTTATCTGAATCTGGAAGCCCCCTTTAATAAGGGGCCCTCAGATTCCGTCCTCCCCATGTGAATAGGTATGGGGTACATTGTACCCCTACCCATTCACCAAAAAAGGAGTTATGTGGTACAAAAAAACAAGAGGCAGTTTTTAACAAGTCCTTTATTGTGTAAAATACCTCTTCTTCTTTATTCTTTCTTCCTCCATCTTCTCCTGCCCCTTTACTTCTTCTGGTCTTCTGCTTCTTCTTTCGGTCTTCTTCCTTCTTTTTCCACCGGGGGTGAGTGGGTGACCCATCCCCCTTCTGACGTTCTGACCGAAAGAAGAAGCAGAAGACCAGAAGAAGGACCGGGGCAGGAGAAGATGGAAGAAAAAAGAAGAAGAAAGAAGAACTATTTTACACAATAAAGGACTTGTCAAAAACTGCCTCTTGTTTTTTGTACCACTTTACTCCTTTTTTGGTGAATGGGTAGGGGTACAATGTACCCCATACCTATTCACATAGGGGGGTCGGGATCTGGGGGGCCCCTTATTAAAGGGGGCTTCCAAACTCCGATAAGCCCCCCGCCCGCAGACCCCCACAACCACCAGCAAGGGTTGTGGGGATGAGGTCCTTCTCCCCATAAACATGGGGGCAAGGTGCTTTGGGGGAACCTCAAAGCATCCTCCCTATGTTGAGGGCAGGTGGCCTGGTATGGTTCGGAGGGGGACGCTTGCTTGTCCCCACCCCCTCCTGCCATGCCAGGGCTGCGTGCTCGGATAAGGGTCTGGTATGGATTTTGGGGGGACCCCCACATCATTTATTTTTTATTGTGGCACGGAGTTCTCCTTAAAATCCATACCAGATCTGAAGGGCCTGGTTCGAATTTTGGGGAGGGGGGTGCTCGCTCATCCCCACCCCCTCCTGCCATGCCAGGGCTGCATGCTCGGATAAGGGTCTGGTTTGGATTTTGGGGTGGACCCCCACGCCATTTTTTTTTAAATTTGGCGTGGGGTTCCCCTTAAAATCCATACCAAACCTGAAGGGCCTGGTACGGACTTTGGGGGGGTCTTTACACTTTTTTTCTAATTTTGGGCGGGGTTCCCCTCAAAATACATACCAGACCTGAAGGATCTGTTATGGACTTTGGGGGGGGGACCCTACGCAATTTCTTTTTTAAATTTTAGAGTGGGGTTCCCCTTAAAATCAATACCAGACCTGAAGGGCCTGGTGTGGACTGGGGGGGGCAACGCAATGCTTTTTCAGTGATTTTGCCTATATTGCCAGGAACCGGCAATACATTACAGCCGCGAGTGGTTTTAAATGACAATTTTTCCTGTACACATGTCATTTTGCTCTGGCTATGTTCTAAACATTTTACAGGCAGACTAAGAGGACCCCCCAGGCACGATATTTAAAGGAATATTTCATTTTTATTGTTTCATTTTAACCACTTCCCGCCCGGTGTATAGACAAATGACATCCCGGAAGTGGTTCTGTTATCCTGACTGGACGTCTATTGATGTCCTCAGGATAACCCGTGAGCGCGCGTCCGCGGGGGCGTGCATCGCAGCAATTGGTGGTGCCCCACCGCATTACCGATCAAGTAAAAAAGTGGAGAGCAGCCGATCGACTCTCCACTACTCAGGTCTGCAGACCTGAGTAGAGGAAAAGCCAATAAACAGCTCTTCCTCTGCTCAGGTCTGCAGACCTGAGTAGTGGAGAGCCGATCGGCTGCTCTCCTGACGGGGGGCTGTGCTGAATGTTTATCAGTGCAGCCCCCCTCAGGATCCCCACACTGGACCACCAGGGAGCTGACCAGGACCACCAGGGAGCCCCCCCCCCCCCAGGGACAACATAAGGAGGCCGCCCATGGACCACCAGGGAGAAAATCTGGAGGCCGCCCAAGGACCACCAAGGAGCCCACACTAGACCACCAGGTAAGGGGCATACAGTGCACTGTAGGGATGGCACTGTACTCATATGTGATGCCTGCCAGTGTCATCCCTAACAGTGCTATATGCACCAGTGGCCACCAGTGCCGTGTACCAGTGCCCACCAGTGCCACCTGTCAGTGCCCACTTGTGCCACCTATCAGTGCCCACCAGTGCCACCTATCAGTGCCCAGCAGTGCCACCTATAAGTGCCACCTATCAGTGCCCATCAGTGCCCAGTGCCACCTATCAGTGCCCATCAGTGCCGCATATCAGTGCTACTTATCGGTGCCCATCAGTGCTGCTTATCAGTGCCACCTATCAGCGCCCATCAGTGCTGCATATATGTGCCCCATCATCAGTGCGGTCGTGCGACGTTGTACCCAAACGAAATTTGCGTCCTTTTTTTCCCACAAATAGAGCTTTCTTTTGGTGGTATTTGATCACCTCTGCGTCATTTCTGATCGCCGCTATAAACAAAAGAAGAGCGACAATTTTGCAAAAAAACCCAAATTTATTACTTTTTGCTAAAATACAAATCCAAAAAAAATATATAAAAAAACAATTTTTTTCACAGTTTTTGGCCAATTTATATTCTTCCTCATATTTGCGATAAAAAAAAATCGCAATCGGCGTTTATTGATTGGTTTGCGCAAAAGTGGTCGCGTTTACGGATGATGAGAATTCATTTTTGGGGTTTTTATTTTTTTTTATTTTTTACTAGTAATGGCGGCGATCTGCGATTTTTAGCGGTACTGCGATATTGGGGCGGACATGTCGGAACGTTTTGACACTTTTTTGGGACCATTGGCATTTATACAGCGATCAGTGCTATAAAAATGCACTGATTACTGTGTAAATGTCATTGGCAGTGAAGGGGTTAACCTGCAGGGGGCGCTCTAAGGGTTAACTATGTTCCCTGGGCGTGTTCTAACTGTGTGGGGACTGCCCTAACAGGAGAAGGGAAGTGGTCACAGCCTTCATGTACAGGAAGGCTGTGATCACAGCCCTTCCCCCTTCACTGAACGGAGGTCCGTGTTTAGTTACACGGACCTCCGTTCCTTCACTCCGGGGGGGGCATCGCGGGTAGCTGGCGGCAATCGAAGCCGCCGCACCCGCTCCCTGGCCCCCCCCCCGAACACAGTGAGCGTGCGCCTCCGGCAGCGCGCGCGCGCTCACTAGGCTCTGTCTCGCGGCCGCCGTCATATGACGGCTTTTCGCGTTACAGAGCCACTCTGTCACCGTCATTTGCCGATCAGCCGTCGGCAAGTGGTTAATCAGTGTCCATCAGTGTAGCCACATCAGTGCCCATCAGTGAAGGAGAAAATGTACTTTTACAAAGTTTTGTGACAGAAACAAAGAAAAACTATTTTTTTTCAAAATTTTCATTCTTTTTTTATTTGTATAAAATAAAAACCTCAGGGGTGATCAAATGCCACCAAAAGAATTTTGTTTGGGTACAACGTCGCAGGACCGCGCAATTGTCATTCAAAGCTGAAAATTGGTCTCGGCGGGAAGTGTTCTAAGTGTCTGGTATTGAAGTGGTTAAGCATTATTAAAATCACTGCTCCTGAAAAACTTTTTTTGCATTGATACATGTCCCTTAGGACAGGACCCGGGTCCCTGTATGCTTTTTAGGGCAATAACTTGCATATAAGCCTTTAAAATGAGCACTTTTGATTTTTTATGTTGGGGTCCCGTTGATTTTAACGACGTTCGCGTGTTCACACAAATTTTTTGCCTGTTCACAAGTTCTGGTGAGATATATCACACAAATGCCCGCCTGCTATGATGGACATCAGACATCCCACATTCCATAGGAGTTGGGGGGGGGGGGGGGCAGCTGCAGGAGTTTACCAATGTTGGCACTTGTCAAGTGTTTGCCCCCTGGAAAATGGCACCATCTTCCCTTTTTTATGTATTTTTGGTAGAAAATCCTCCCGAGTCGACCATAGTGCAGTCAACCAGTGACCCACCAAGTTTTATACTGGAACAAGTCCAAGGTTGGTCAACTCCAGAAATTGTAAAAAAATGTAGGTTAACAGATGTGACTTTGGGATGCTTAATGAAAGTTGTATTTTATTTTTTACAGCAAATTGAGTGTGAAGAGCTCCCCCAAGATCTCAGTTTCGACCTTACAACACTTGACGAACAATCCACCGACATTACTCAGAGTGACGGCCAAAGTGATCCAGAAAAGGAAGAAGGTGTTGATGAGCCTGTTGTTTATCCAAGTAAGTATTGTTCTAATATTGCTTCTTATGTATTGACATGTCAAGTGTTAAAATCTCTAAAGCAAACACCTAGTCCACACATTAGCAGAGTATGCAGTGCTTTCACATTAGCAAGGCTAAGGAAGAGGTGTAAGCAGCTGTCTGTGTTGATAGGTAGCCTAGTTTTGGAGACCCAGATACCAGGGCAAAGATTACAGAGTAGTGTCAGTATTTACATTCAGAGTAGTTTAGGCGTCTGAAGGGCAAACAGGTTGCATCCAACAATCCACTGGGAAGGTAAGTATTTAATGAGGATTAATAATAACTTGCCCCGAAATCACTATGTAGGGCCTTAGTCCCTTGACCATCATTGCCCTAATCCATTTTACTCTTATTAACAGGTCATGATGTTCCACATTGCACTGTTGGCAGATCGAGGGGAGAGATTATACAGTGTTGCAACGAGCGGGAGAATATCAAGAAAGCTGCTACAGCTTTACAACGCAGACTGACCGATGGTGGGGACATGCTTGCCAAATTCGAATTTGCTCTTGGACCTGTGTAATGTATTTGTTGCCAACTGTTGGTTGTTTTTTTTTTTTGGAAGTTTATCCTTTTTTTTGTTTCTTTTTAGAAACATTTTACACAATTTTAAATGTAAATGCTTTGTTAACCTCACTCAGTGTTTCGCAACTCCACTCCTCAAGGGGCAGTATCTACTGTTCTAATTCGTAATGCATTGAAATAGCTAACATTATCTGTGTCAAATCCTGAAAACAAGTTCTATGTTTGTACCTTGAGGAGTGGAGTTGCTAAACACTGGCCTAATGAAAAAGTGTGTAAACATGTGCTATATAACATCAAGGGGTATCAAGTGCCATGTTTCTGGAGTGCAACCCTCCTTTCTCAAAATTGGAGTTGCTTTGATAAAGGGGGGGTTGCAGCACCGAAACGCGTTAGTTGATACCATCACAGTTCTGAGCTGATGCGTTTTGGGGGTGCAAACTCCCTTTATCAAAGCTACTCAAGTTTTGATAAAGAGGAGCACCCCAGTAATGCGTCAGCGCAGAACCTGTGATGGTATCACTGACGCATTTTGGTGCTGCAACACCCCTTTATCAAAGCAACTCTAGTTTGGAGGAAGGGGGGTTGCACCCCAGAAACATGACACTTGATCTAGCACATGTTTACACACTTTGTCATTTTGGGGCTTAGAAATGTTGCTGGCTGGAAATAAACCCCTTTTAGGAATGCCATCCTTGACATAATCTCTGTGAGAAGCCACAGAAAGGGAAGGCCAGCCCTGGGTTTGAGCACCCTAACAGATTTGCCAAGTTGAGGGAAGATGTGGGGGTGGCAAACTCAGAGGTGGCAGCCCTAGATGCCACTGCTCCCCCTAACAGCTGGGAAAGCAGCCCATCTAGTAAGGGTGGTAGGGGTAGTGCAGGTAGGCCCAGACAGTTGGTGGTAATTGGGGATTCTATAATTAGAAGGACTTATAGAATAATTTGTTGCCAGGATCGCCTCAACCAAATGTTTTGCTGTCTCCCTGGTGCCAGGGTTCGGCATGTGGTGGACCGGGTTGATAAATTACTGGGAGGGGGCTGGGCGTGACCAAGCTGTCTTGGTCCACATTGGAACCAATGACAGAATATTTGGAAGTTGGAGGCTGCTTAAGAACCAATTCAAAGAATTAGGTTGCAAGTTCAAGGGAAGGACCCTCAACACAATATTCTCTGAAATACTGCCTGTGCCATGCACAACACAGGAATGGCAGGGGGAGATTAGAGCCCTGAATGCGTGACTAGAGACCTGGTGTAAGGAGGAGGGCTTTGGGTTTTTAGAGCACTGGGCTGGCTTTTCATTGGGGTGCAACCTATATGCTAAAGATGGTTTGCACCTAAATGGAAGGGGATCTGTTGTGCTGGGAGAGATGTTTATGGGAAGGCTGGAGGAGTATTTAAACTCGGATTGAGGGGGGGAGGGTGCATTAGATTATAATGGGGTAGACAGGTCAGACAGGGGTCAGCCCCAATTGGTGGGTGGAATGGGGAAAGATGTGGGGAGGGCTATAGAAGATGATATGAAGGTTCCCATGCTACAATCAGCCATTGGAAATGGTACTGTTTGTACTAAAATAAAAAAATGCAACATACATGTGCAAAATGTGACAGTAAATTAAAGTGTTTGTTCACCAATGCCAGGAGTCTGCCAAGCAAAATAGGTGAGTTGGAAGCTCTGGTGCATGAGGAGAACTATGATTTGATTGGTATTGCTGAATCTTGGCTTAATTTTTCACATGACTGGGCTATTAATATTCCTGGCTGTGCTCTCTTTCGGAAAGACAGGGTAAAACGGAAGGGGGGTGGTGTCTGTCTCTATGTGAGAAGTGATCTCAAAGTGAGTGTGAATGAGGACCTAGTTGATGGAGAGTGTGATGAGTCTGAAGCATTATGGGTAGATATGCATATGGGTGTGCACACTACAGAGGTTATCATTGGGGTTTGTTATAGACCTCCCAGTGCTAAAGAGGAGGTGGAGATTCGGCTCCTTGCACAGATGGAAAGAGCTGCAAGGGCTGGGACAGTGATAATAATGGGGGGTTTTAACTACCTGGAAATTAACTGGAGTAATGGAACTGCTGAGTTAGTTAAAGGACAAAAATGTATGAACCTATTACAGGCCCCAACTAGGAATAAGGCTTTGCTGGACCTGGTAATCTAAAACCATGCAGAGCTTATTACCAATATTCATATAAAAGAACATCTGGGTAACAGTGACCATAACATGATTTCATTTAATGTAAGTTGCAAGCAACAAACACATATGGGAAAAATAAAAACACTTAATTTTATGAGAGCAAATTTTACAAGCATGAGGGCTGCTCTCCAGGACTTAGACTGGGAGGGAATATTGGCATAGATGAACACAGAGCAGAAATGGGAATTTTTCAAAAAGACTGTATGCGAACTCACTGCAAAGTATATTCCCATGGGCAATACATTTAAAAGGCTAAAAATAAAACCTAGGGGGCTCACGGCCAAAGTTAAAAAAAAGTTATAAATGATAAGAAAAGTGCATTTAAAACATATAAAAATGAAGGAACGCTGTCATCTTTTAAATGTTACAAAGACAATAACAGAATATGTAAAAAAGAAATCAAGGACGCAAAAATTCAGAACAAATGACAAAAACGAAACTGTGGAGAAGCAAAAAACACAAAATTATTACTTCAGCACATAACATTGCAACCATATTTGACACAAAAATGCTTTGGCAACATAAAGATAGACTTAAAAGAGGATTTAAAGAGCAAAGTGTAAGGTGAACTTATCTACTTCCTCACCCCCCTCTGGTGGCCCATTTGACAACTTTCAGGGGGGAGGAGGTAATGGGTAGATGTTTTGGACAGGTAACCCTCTCCAGTTCCATGAGAGCTTGCAACAGGAATAATGGTTGTTAGTTTGGCCACTCCCTCCTCTATTGCCAGCCCAGTTGGCAGGTAAGAAGTGTCATAATCCAAAGCTGCATGCAATCAGAATCACATTTTTACATTGAGATTGAACCAAACAATATAATAAAAGATTAGAGTTGAGCGAACCCGAACTGTAAAGTTCGGGTCCGTACCGAACTTTGGGGTGTCCGTGACCCGGACCCGAAGCCAGACATTTGAAAAAAAAGTTTGGGTACGGGTTCTGGGTTTGGGTATTTGATCACACATGTTGAATAGCTGCAGGGCAGCCAATCAACAAGCGTTTCACTGGTTTTCCCTTAGAAGCCATCACAGCCATGCCTACTAATGGCATGGCTGTGATTGGCCAGTGCATGATGTGACCCAGCCTCTTTATAAGCTGGAGTCACTTAGTGCTGCATGTCACATGCTCTCTGGCTAGTGTAGGGAGAGGATGCAGCCGGCGCTGTGAGGGACAGATTGCAGATATAATAACATCTCATCCTGCATTACAGAACAATCTGATTGTGGACTAGGTAGAGATTACTACTACTACTGCTTTGAGGGACAGATTGCAGATCTCATCCTGCATTACAGAATGATCTGATTGTGAACTAAGTAGAGATTACTACTACTACTGCTTTGAGGGACAGATTGCAGATCTCATCCTGCATTACAGAATGATCTGATTGTGGACTAGGTAGAGATTACTACTACTACTGCTTTTAGGGACAGATTGCAGATCTCATCCTGCATTACAGAATGATCTGATCCTTGGACTGGGATATCCTCATCCGCTACTAAAATCTTGTTATTAGACAGGGAATGTCGTTGTCGTCCTTGGACTGGGATATCCTCATCCGCTACGAAAATCTTGTTATTAGACAGGGAATGTCGTTGTCGTCCTTGGACTGGGATATCCTCATCCGTTACTAAAATCTTGTTATTAGACAGGGAGATTCGTCATCTGAGATGGATCAGGTCAGTCTAGTAAGACATTACGTCCTACTCTACAATAATCTCGACGTTAGACAGGGATTTTCGTCATCATCATCATTAGAGATGGATCAGGTGTTAGTCTAGTAAGACATTACGTCCTACTCTAGACGTTA
>BLSH010341846.1:465443-475922 GCA_018402905.1 Glandirana rugosa | reverse complement strand
GACTGGGCACGCACGACGTCGACTTTGAGGTGATAACGGACGACGACGAGTGTGTCAGAGAGGTCGTACACGTTCCACCTCACGGTTGAACACCCGTGCAGTGTATCCTCCGCAACTCGCCCTTCCGACTTCAAGGCGACGTCACGTCTGTCCGCTCGTCGTCGTCCCACTCTTGCGGCTTTCACGCGTGTCTACCGGGCGTGAAAGACATCGTCGAGACTGTATAGGCCCATCAAAAAATCTTTAAAGACATGGTGGTTTAAGTCGTGTACGCGATCCGTTCCCTACACGCAGTTTGGTCGATCCGGGTCTCGGCGATGCTCTAAAGCGGGTAACAGCGTGTGGTGGTCCGGCCCGAACGTAACACCTTCACCACCAACTTCAGCACATCCAGGGGGAAACGACAGCAGGCTGTTTTAAAACTGATATATTTGGGGAATAAACCCCACACTGCGCAGGAGCTGTGGACGGCCATTGAACAACAGACCGATGAGTGGTTGTTGCCACTGAGCCTCAAGCCCGGCCTGGTGGTGTGCGACAATGGGCGAAATCTCGTAGCGGCTCTGGGCCTAGCTGGTTTGACGCACATCCCTTGCCTAGCGCATGTGCTGAATTTGGTGGTACAGAAATTTCTAAAAAACTACCCGGATATGTCAGAGCTGCTACAGAAAGTGCGGGCCATCTGTGCGCACTTTCGGCGTTCTCACCCTGCTGCTGCTCGCCTGTCTGCACTGCAGCGGAACTTCAGCCTTCCCGCTCAACGCCTCCTATGTGACGTGCCCACAAGTTGGCACTCCACCTTGCACATGCTGGAGAGACTGTGTGAGCAGCAGCAGGCAATAGTGGAGTTTCAGCTGCAGCACGCACGGGTCAGTCACTCTGCGGAACAGCACCACTTCACAACCAATAAGTGGGCGTCCATGCGAGACCTGTGTACCGTATTGCAGTGTTTCGAGTACTCCACCAACATGGCCAGTGCCGATGACGCTGTTCTCAGCGTTACTATCCCACGTCTATGTCTCCTTGAAAAAACACTTTGGGCGATGATGGAAGAGGATGTGGCACAGGAGGATGAGGAGGAGGAGGAGGAAGAGGGGTCATTTCCACGGTTAACAGGCCAGTCATTCACAAGTGGCTCGGAGGGTGGAGGAAGATCATGAGGAGGAGGAACCGCAGCAGGGTGGCACCCAACGCAGCTCGTGGGCATCACTGGAGCGTGGCTGGGGAGATACGGAGGACACAGATGATACACCTCCCACAGAGGACAGCTTGTCTTTGCCTCTGGGCAGCCTGGCACACATGGCCAACTACATGCTGCAGTGCCTGCGCAACAACAGCCGAGTTGCCCGCATTGTAACTTGTTCTGATTACTGGGTGGCCACCCTGCTGGATCCCCGTTACAAGGACAACGTGCCATCCTTAATTCCCTCACTGGAGCGTGAGAGGAAGATGCGCGACTACAAGGGCACACTGGTAGACGCGCTGCTGAGGGCATTCCCAAATGACACCAGGGGCTCAGTGGAAGCACAAGGCAAAGGCAGAGGAGGAGGAGGAAGAGGCCGCCAGAGGAGGAAGGCAGGGTTAGCATGGCCGAAATGTGGCAAAGCTTTGTCAGCAGCCCGCCACAACAAACAGCACCACCAGCTGATAGGCAAGGTCTTAGCAGGAGGCAGCATTTCAGCAACATGGTGGAACAGTATGTGTGCACACGCCTACACGTACTGACTGATGGGTCTGCTCCGTTCAACTTCTGGGTCTCCAAATTGGGCACATGGCCTGAGCTTGCCCTTTATGCCTTGGAGGTGCTGGTCTGCCCTGCAGCCAGTGTATTGTCTGAATGTGTGTTTAGCACGGCAGGGGGCGTTATCACAGACAAGCGCAGCCGTCTGTCCACAGCCAATGTGGACAAGCTAACGTTTAATTAAAATTAACCAGGCATGGATCCCACAAGACTTGTCTGTACCTTGTGCAGAATAGACATTTAGACCGGCCTCACACAGCCATTGGTATACTTGTTTTTTTAAATATGCCTCAATATTTTGGGGGCTACCCCAATTTAAAAAAAAAACAAACAAACAACAAAAAGTGTTGGCTACCTCCTCCTCCTCCTCCACCACTGCCACTTCCACCTACACTGGCCTAGTCAACCTCTAGGCTCCTACTCCACATCCACCCCCCTTCCCATTTTTATTTTTTTTATTTGATTTTAAGTTATTTTCCCTATCCCCATTTTTTTGTAGGGAACTTGTCCTACTCTTACCCCCATTTTACTTCCTTTTGCAGCCCTCTAGCACTTGCCAGGACTTTTTTACAGCCGTTTTTGTGCCAAAAAGTTTTGGTCCCTATTGACTTCAATGGGGTCCGGGTCAAGTTCGGTACCGAACCCGAACTTTTTCGCGAAGTTCGGCCAGACTCGCCGAACCCGAACGTCCAGGTGTTCACTCAACTCTATAAGAGTTCAAACTTAGGAGGTAAAATTAGTAGGTAAACAAGCAGGACCTTGCACTACATGGTTTGGGTAATTATTGAGGAAATGTGACCCCAAAAGATGGAGAGTGTGTATGGGAGATACAGTATTTTGAGCTGATGACTTTACATTTTTTTTGGGGTTAGCTTTGACATGATAATAAGGCCTCATGCACTCTGTACGATTTGGAACACACAATTAATGTTTGAAAAGTTTGTTGTTTTTTGGGGGGGTAAGGCCCAAAATGTAGCTCAACAAAATCATTGTGAAGTTACCAGGCTGGGTGTGTATGGACACAGGATAACATGCTTGGGAGGTTAGTACAGGAAAATAGGCGTGTAGAGGAAAAAAGGAGCAGAAAAACCTTACAGCATGTATGAAGCCAAAGAGGACATTCACAGCATATTCTAATCTTGCCAATTATGTGTTCAAAAAATTGAAAATACAACATTAGCAAGCACAAACACAGAATGTGGTATTAACATGAAACATACTTTAATATAGTCCATGGCTGAGCAGGTCTCAGGAATAATGACTCCAAGAGCCTGGGGGGAGATCCCACTAGTGAACCTCAGGTCCTGGAGGCTTCTGCCTGTAGCCAGGTACCGCAAGGAAGGTGGCTATGAGCCTTTGCTCAGGGGTGATGGAAAGGCGCATGCATGTGTCCTGCTTCTGGATATAGGGGGACACCAATGCCAAGAGGTGGTTAAAGCAGGGATCCGTCATCCGTAGATAATTCTTAATCAGGATTATTCTCATGTATCTACCTGAATAAAGACATATGACCTAATTGGTCATGATTAAGCAACCATTTTTTGGTCCAACAACTCCTCTTTCTCCTCTTCATGCAAAGCTATTGGGTCCAAGCAAGGACTCCAAGCCCAACAACAGCAAGATTTCTCTCTCTAGTTCTCAACATGGCTGGTTGATGAATGACTGATCAGTAAAGATCTGAAAATTGTGAATCAACGCTCACCAAACTTCTGCTAACACGAAATTAGCAGAATAGGCCCAAAGGGTGACGCATGCAAAATTAATTTCTTCTTTATACGCTCGTAGCACGTCACTATGTTCGCCTTTGTCGAATGATAACTTTACACACGTCAGTATACTAGACAAAATCACGGACAGTCGATTTTGAGAAAAGTTGGATGTGCGGTCGTACAACTATTGTATCATGTGTACGAGGCTTTACACTCACTGGTCACTTTATTAGGTACAACTGTACAGTTGCATGGTAACACAAAATGCTAATCAGCCAATCACATGACAGCAACTCACTGCATTTAGCATCTAGACGTGGTGAAGATGACTTGCTGAAGTTCAAACCAAGCATCAGAATGGGGAAGAAAGGGGATTTAAGTGACTTTGAACATGGCATGGTTGTTGGTGCGACACAGGCTGGTCTGAGTATTTGCAGAGAATGGTCCGAAAAAGAGAAAATATCCAGTGAGTGGAAGCTGTGTGGATGAAAATGCCTTGTTGATGTCAGAGGTCAAAAGAGAATGAGCAGACTAGTTCAAGATAATAGAAAGGCAACAGTAACTCAAATAACCACTCATTACAACCAAGGTATGCAGAATACCATCTCTGAATGTACAACACACACAGGGAACTATGGCTATAGGCCTCACTGGCTCACCAAAATCGGACAACAGAAGACTGGAAAAACATTGCCTGGTCTGATGAGTCTCAATTTCAGCTGTGACATTCAGATGGTAGGGTCTGAATTTGGCATAAACCACATGAAAGCATGGATCCATTCTGCCTTGTATCTCTCTGAACTTTTTGCAACGTATTCCCCCCCTCGTAAACTCCGCTCCTCAAATTCTAGTTTACTGTGTGTCCCCCCTACTCACTTACACTCAATGGGGGACAGAACCTTTTCCTGCTATGCTCCAAAATTCACTTCCTAAGAATGTCCGAGAGTCCTCTTCTTTACACTCATTCAAGTCAAATCTAAAAACGTTTTTCTTTAGACAAACTTTCACTTAATTGTCCCTTTATCTCTTATGTTATCCTGTGTATTTCTTGTGTTTTATCCTGTGTATTTCCTGTTATCCTGTGTATTTCTTGTGTTTTCCTTGTGAAGTGCTTTGAGAAGCCACCTTTAAGGCTCCATGCACACTGGATGCTCTCTGGGCATCAAATTATGTGGCAGGAGATGCGGCTTAGAAAACTTGCTTTTAGCAGCACTTTGTAAGCAGAGTTTATGCGCGTTTATCTGCATTTTTGAGCTTTTTTTAACTTCATTAGCTTCCATTGACTGCAAAAAGCACTGGACACCGATAAATGACTATTTAAGGGCGTTTATGAGCGTAAATCGGCGTGCAGTGTTTTTTTGTGAATTGAACGCCAATTCAGGACGTTCAGATAACAGCCCATAAACGCCACTGCTGTTAAACAACAATAAACGTCCATGTGTGCATGGAAGCCCAAACGACCATAAACGGTCGTTTATCAGCTTCAGTGTGCATGGAGCCTAAAGGCGCTGTATAAAAAAAAGTTTATTATTATTATTGTATCAATGTTCCGGCTGGTGGTGTAATGGTGTGGGGGATATTTTATTGCACACTTTTGGCCCCTTAGTACCAATGAGCACCATGTAAACCCCACGCCCTACCTGAGTATTGTTGCTGATCATGTCCATCCCTTTATGACTACAATGTACCCATCTTCTGATAGCTACTTCCTGCAGGATAATGCACCATGTCACAGAGCTCAAATCATCTCACCACTGGTTTCTTAAACATGACAATGAGGTCACTGTACTCCAATGGCCTCCACAGTCACCAGATATAAATCCTTTGGAATGTGGTGGAAAAGGAGATTTGCATCATGAATATGCAGCCGACAAATTTGCAGCAACTGCGTGATGCTATCATGTCATTATGGACCAAAATCTCTGAGGAATGTTTCCAACACCTTGTTCAATCTATTCCATGAAGAATGAAGGCAGTTCTAAAGGCTAAAGGGAGTCCAACCTGGTGGTAGCAAGGTGTACCTAATAAACTGGCTGGTGAGTATAGATACACTAAGAAACTGAAGCCAATCTGCAGCTCACACCGTAGTTACACAAGAAGTTAGCCATTGAAGGGTTTTTGGGACTTTAAATGAGGCACATGGTCTCAGTGCCTTCATCCCTAATTTGATTAAAGAGGAGAATGTCGATGTTCACATCAGCGGCATTCACTCCACGAGGCAGTCTTCTGGCACCTCTGTAGGGACAACTAACGCTGCCCAGGTCATGGCACTTGTCTTTCTTCTCCACCTCCCTGGAACATTTTGCACCACACCTTGGAATATGGATACAGCACGCCTAACTAGTTATTTTAATTGGGTATTGTTGCTCTATTACTTTTTTTCACTATTTTGGTATCGATTTTCACAAGCTCCCCATGGGGCAACCTCACTTTTGCTCCACCTAACTTGCTATTTCTCTCCCTGTTTTCATTATGGATATTTGTCCATCTATACATCTGTCATTTACTCCTAGGTTTTAAGCGATCTACGAGCATTTGCACTTTTGATCACCTTTCATACTCATACTAAGATATATTAGCACAATATCTCCTTATTAGGTTCTTTGGTTTCTTTCTTTGGGGATTTAATCACCAGTCACATGATCTGTGTTATTAAGGCACTAGCTATATGTTTTACATTTACTATGTATACATTCAATATATTTTTCATAGACCCCTCTTTGGGATTTTTAACTATGTTGCCACTGACCACACAATGGAGTTTTGCACTTATGAGGTCCTTTCATGTGTGCCTTGGCGTTTCCGGGCAGCACTCCCACAATTCCTGGTGCAGACATCTCTAAATGGCCCTCTGTCCACAGTACTACATGTTGACCTGTAAGCTGATGTCAGCGTAAACAAGGGAAATGTATTCCTTCATTTTGGGTGGACCCCCCCTTCCCCTATTTTTGTTTAATCATTAGATTGCAATGTTATTTATATATTTTTTATAGTTACGCACATTGCACCTACTCCTGAGGAAGTGAAATACTCCATGAAACGCGTTGAGCCCTCTAAGATGCATTTATTTTAGTACCACTATGCATTTATATGTTTGATACTTTATACATGAATTGACAATCATGAACTCTATTGTATTGTCTTCTTTCTATCTACTCACACTATCAGCTCTTAACGTAATATCTACTTGTCACAGTGTGTTATGCTCCTATTAAATCATTTACCAAATGTTTTATCACATGTATGAATTTCTGTAAATATGAAATTTTACATTCTGTTGATGAGGCTGTCCAATAAAAACTGCTCTCAACACTATTATTTTTTATATGCATTGTCGTATGATTTCACCTATATATACATATGATCTATTAATGTGTCCCTACACCTATTCACCAACTGTTTTGTACGCTCCTCATTCAAAGTCCCATCCTCCTTTCTCCTCTTTACGCAAGAAGTTACAGCAATAGTTTTTTTTTCTTTTCAGATAAAGGTTTTACATAAATAAATAAAAGCTGATCATTGTAAACATCTCTGTCAGTGGTAATAAAAAAAAGCACCAAATATACCCCCGGTACTTTTAAGGCAGTGGTTCCCCCAACAAAAAGGAATAAAAAGGTGTGTAAAAAATTATTACAATTGTTATTTCATACAAAAGTAGTAAAAGCAATAATACAACAAGACATCATAAAAGCACAGCAGTGGTAGCCATACATTACACAGCTATTGAATGTAGTGCTTGATCTCAAGGTGGGAGCACCAAACCGCAAGCAATTACGTCAGTATGCTGCATATCTGTTATATAGCTACTACATAAAACCTGTATCCTATTGTATTTACAACTATGTACCCTGATATGTTGTTATTATTATAGCACTAGACCATAAGGCTTGCCTTTCCTACCCCCTGAAGAAGGTATTGGATTCCGAAACTTGTTGGGATTATTGGCGTAATTGTTTGCGGTTTGGTGCTCCCACCTTGGGATACAAGCACTACATTCAATAGCTGTGTAATGTATGGCTACCACTGCTGTGCTTTTATGATGTCTTGTTGTATTATTGCTTTTAATACTTTTGTATGAAATAAAAATTTGAATCATTTTTTACACATCTTTTTACTCCTTTTTGTTGGTGGAACCACTGCCTTAAAAGTCCCGGGGGTACATTTGGTTTTCTTTTTTTCTAGTATTTGGGAGGTGGCAGGAGGTTTAAATCCCTCCCCCTCCTAGCAACAAAAGATACACACTAATGTCAGTGGTAATGGTTTGTCTCAAAACGCTTAACTGATATATTTGCAGAAGAGCTTGTTCCATTTAAAAACAACAGGCTTACTGGTTGGAAAGTGGAAAGAAAGCTTAAAAAAGAAAACTAATGCAGACATCACATCTGAGAATTGGTAAGCTGCAATATAATACATGTTTGCTTTTGGGTTTGGTACAATTTTAAACAAATATTTAAAAAGGATTGCTTACCTTTTTTAGATGCTCTTTTCTGGAACTGCTAGCAAGAAAAAAGTCTACTTAGTTCCCTTTGTTAGGAAGGGGGCTTCAAAGCAGTGTTTACCATATTTAACCCTTTCTGAAGGTAGATATCACTTCTGAGTTGAACATTGTCTGTCTTAAAGTGATTGTAAAGTCTTGATTTTTTTCCTATAAAAATAACAAACATGTTATACTTACCTGCTCTGTTGCAGTGGATTTGCACAGAGCAGCCCGCATCCTCCTCTTCTCAGGTCCCTCTTCTGTGCTCCTGGCCCCTCACTCCTGTTGAGTGCCCCAAGAGCAAGCAGCTTGCAATGCGGTCACCCAAGCCGAGCCACAGCTCCCTGTTTCCATTCAGACTTGGAGCCCTGCCCCGGCCCCACCCCTCTCTCTCCTGATTGGCTAGCTGTCTTTGGTTGACAGCAGCAGGAGCCAATGGTGCTGCTGCTAGGTCTCAGCCAATCAGGAGGGAGATTCTAGGATGGCTGAGACACTCGTGGACATCGCTGGACAAAGAGGGACCTCAGGTAAGTGTCAGGGGGGCTGAGGGGGCTGCTGCACACAGAAAGCGTTTTATCTTAAAGTGGATGTAAACCCTAAAAAAAAATTCATTAAAACTTCTGACTATTAGAGTATAGCATGTCATGTCATTTGTGCCCAGTCTTGCCACGAAGAGTTAATCCAGCTCTGAGTAATCCTCTTATCTTTCTTCAGTAGGGAAAAACAGATACACAGAGAAATATGTGACTGACAGCTCATTTCCTTATATCATGCACGGAGCAGAAGAGGCTTCACACCCCACCCCCTCCTTTCTTCTCCAGCTCTCCCAGGATTAGCTGCTCCCCACCTTAGCATGATTGAGCATGCAGAAATCATGTGGTGATTTTCATGAGTTTTGACTAGATGTTTCTCAAAACACAGGAATAGGAGAGTATGAGAGTGCAGAGGTTGGTGGGAAGACTTTTCTCCAGCAAAGAGACCTACCCACTGATTCCAGAGTTTTGTAGGGCTGCTACTGCTGAACACTGAATAAATGGCACTTTGCTACAATATAAAGTAGTGAGTGTACAGCTTGTATAACAGTGTAAATTTGCTGTCCCCTCAAGATAACTCAACAGCCATTAACGTCTAAACCGCTGGCAACAAAAGTGATTACACCCTGAATGAAAATGTCTAAATTTGTCCCAAAGTGTCAATATTTTGTGTGGCCACCATTGTTTTCCAGCATTGCCTTAACCCTCTTGGGCATGGAGTTCACCGGAGCTTCACAGGTTGCCACTGGAGTCCTCTTCCACTCCTCCAAGATGACATCACAGCGCTAGTGGATGTTAGAGACCTTGCGCTCCTACACTGCCATTTGAGGATGCCCCACAGATGCTCAATAGGGTTTAGGTCTGGAGACATGCTTGGCCAGTCCTTCACCTTTACCCTCAGCTTTTTTTAGCAAGACAGATGGTAGTGGTTGTCCTGGAGGTGTGTTTGGGGTTGTTATCATGTTGGAATACTGCGGCCCAGCCTCTGAAGGGAGGGGATCATGCTCTGCTTCAGTATGTCACAGTACATGTTGGCATTCATGGTTCCCTCAATGAACTGTAGCTCCCCAGTGCCAGCAGCACTTATGCAGTCCCAAACCATGACACTCCCACCACCATGTTTGACTGTAGGCAAGACACACTTGTCTTTGTACTTCTCACCTGGTTGCCGCCACACATGCTTGACACCATCTGAACCAAATAAGTTTATCTTGGTCTCATCAGACCACAGGACATGGTTCCAGTAATCCATGTCCTTAGTCTAACTGATATGTGTAAATCTTCCGCGCTACCTTTATGTGAAATAAATGACCTGTGATAAGTAAATCCAAAATACACAATAAAATTCTGACCGCTGCAATACCTATTTATATAACACAGTGATAAATAGGGATAAAGGTATGTGGGGTACTGCGCAATCAGGCTAAGTGGATAAATAAATAAATATTGCTAGTACATAACAAAATCAATATGTGCAATACTGCTAATAAAGTGCTAAAGTGCAAAAATAGTTGAAAATAAATCTCAATAATAAGCTCCCAATGCAGAAGTGCAACAGTGCAACAGTGCATAAAATAAATAAAATAAAATGTAAAAGTGCCTCCTAAAATCAATCCACCTCAGTGCAATACAATATAGCTGATATTCAATGAGTAGTCTTGAAGAAAATAGTCGATATAACATAACGTGACTCCACCTAACTAAAATCCTCCGTGAAAATGTAAAATAAAATAAATAAAATACGTGACAACGTGACAACGTGAAGACGTAACCCTCGAATAATAACTCTAAATAAAAGTTGATAAAAACGTGAAATCGTGAAATAATCGTCATAACGTGTATAACTAAAACAATACATGATCGTTATAAATAAATAAATAGGTGAATCGGACTAACGCGTCATGGGGTGTATGGAAATAGGGATAAATAGTGACACAATATATTTATCCATAACGTCGCCAGTCTTAAAATAACACATAAAACCTAAATGAATAGTGTCCAGTAAATAAAGTGTATTTC
>BLSH010341846.1:433476-456792 GCA_018402905.1 Glandirana rugosa | reverse complement strand
TCTGTCGAGAATATTTCCGCTCCCGCCCCGGTCGATGACTGTACACTACAGTCTTCCCCGCCTCAGTACGTTACCGTGTAATACAGTTTTCCCCGCCCCAGTGGGTGAATGAAATCGGAAATATTCTCGACAGTTTGTCGTTTTATGTCGTCAGCCGCCCTCGGGAGGGTAATCCCTCCTCGACAAAGCAAGAAAAAAAGAAGCCCAGTAGACGCGGTACTAACTGCTACCTAATGTTACCCCGTGTGAAAAAAGAAAAAATTAATTCCTGAACAGGGATTAACATCACATACCCCCCCACACACAATATACTTACTCTTACGATTTAGTTTGGTCGATACAGGTGGCCGCTTACTGCCCCCCATCCTCACTCAGGGCATAGCGCAGAAAAAACCCCCATACACTACAATTAGGGACAAGTCCTTAATTAAAAAAGAAAAAAGTGTGCCCCATTGTAATCCATCGTCAATCATGGCGCAGATGACCCGAAGAAAAAAAGAACGAAACAGCTCCTCCCTAATGGGAGGGCTCCCGCCGACTGCTGTATTTTGCTGTTTGACAGCTCTTATAAAGGCTAAAGTAAGTGGGTGACCCCGCCCCTTTTGACATAATGTGCCATTGCATGACTCCGCCCCTTCTGACATCACATGTCAGTAGCTGGCCCCGCCCTCGCCTTTATAAGAGCTGTCTAACGGCAAAAGGGAGCAGTCTGCGGGAACCCTCCCATTGGGGAGGAGCTGTTTCTTTTCTTTTTCTTTGGGTCATAGGCGTCGTGATCGATGATGGATTACAAGGGGAGACACTTTTTTTCTTTGTTACTAAAGGACTTGTCCCTAATTGTATCCTGCGGTTTTTCTTTATTGACACTTTTTTGGTGAATTAGTAGTAGGGGTAAAATGTACCTCATACTCATTCACATAGGGGGGTGGGATCTGGGGCCCCCTTATTAAAGGGGGCTTACAGATTCCAATAAGCTCCCCGCCCGCAGACCCCCACAACCACTGGCAAGGGTTGTGGGGAAGAGGCTATTCTCCCCATCAACATGGGGACAAGGTCCTTTGGGGGGGACCCATGTTGAGGGCATGTGGCCTGGTACAGTTCGGAGGGGGGAGGGGAGCTTGCTCGCCCCCCCTCCTGCCCTGCCAGGCTGTGTGCTCAGATAAGGGTCTGGTATGGATTTTGGGTGGACCCCCACACCATTTTGGCGCTGGGGCTCTCCTTAGGCTACAAATACAAGTGTAAATGGGCCATTAATGTTTGTCAAACACATATTGTATACAATTAGTTTAAACAGATAAAACAATGTTAGTTTTAATATGTATAATGTTTAAAGAATAAAATAAAAATGACCTACATGCAGTTTAAAACAGAACATGGAAAAGTAAACTGCAGTAGGTACAGTACTTCAGATGTGGTCTTTAATCTGTAGACAGGTATCTGCAAGCTTAAAACAACTGAACTGTCATCCAAGAAGACTCATTCACTAGAAAGGACATTTTTACTGGTAGAAAAACCTTACCCGATAGACATGGAGCAGTTCAAACCTCCAAATCCTTTTATATATGCTGGAAGTCTCTGTGAAAACAGAAAGAGTATGGAACAAAAAGTAGAGCTGTATCCAACTTCAGCTGGTGCTTGTAAATACCCATAGGATCAGAATATAGCTATTGTGCTTCACAGAATAAGCAAGGGAAGTTTATGGTTATATAAAATGATAAATGTGGTATTTGAGAGCACTCAACAACCACCGTATTAGAAGTGTTACAATGATCCACAAACATGAGAAATTACATGTTGAGCACATCCACATTTCAGACAATGGTATTGATACATTTCTGACTGACTTCATACAAAGCTAAAAGCTTGATTGCTAATAGACCCAGTTAATAGCAGTATTACCAGTTTAGCAGGCAGTAACTCTGACAGTACAGTCCTTTTGCAGAGCTATGGCCACCAGTGGTGGCCCATGCTTTAAGGGCGCACGTAAGTCGCCCCCCCCTTATCCCTGCCACCTCTCCCCTATCCCTGAGCCCAGACAAATGGGTTCCTATGGCGGGTGGGAGGGAGTGTTTTTTTTTTTTAAGCACCTGATTAGAGCCCGAGGTTCTAATAGGCTTCAAAATAGGATGGGCTTGGGGCGCAAAGAGTGCGCCCCTATCCCACCCCATTGTGTGACCATAGCGAATGAATTTTCACTATTTTCACCCTACTGTTCCTCCCCTCCAATCAGGAGCCAGGTCTGTGAGACCTGTTTCCCAATTGGCCTAAGTATCAGGCGATCCTATTGGATACTGGAGGTTAGGAACAGGAAGAGAACAGTAGGGGACAGAGGAGCAGACACTGGAGCCGCCGATCCCCCCCCCTTAGGGCCGCCATTCCCTACACCTGTGGGTACCCGGACCTCCATGCCGTCACTCCCCAGACCTCCATGCCGTCGCCCACAATAGCATAAAGATGCTATTGTGTCCTTATAGAATTTAAAATCTCCACTGGCTTAAGCCAATGCTGCACCATGCAGGTGTAGTTTTTTTTTTAATTGATCAATTGCCTAATTGTATGTTTATTTATACCTTCACCTGCTGTGGTCGCAGCATATTTTGCATGGTTTTGCATGTGGCTCAGATCACCACAGCGAAACCAGGTACATTCTCCCCCCCTGAAACTGCCAAATGTGGCAGCGGAAGTGGGAGGGTTATCACGCTTTATATGATAATGACTAAGCCCCTCCCCTTCATGACATTGTCGAAAAGGGGCAAAGCATGGGTGACCTTAAAATGATGCCCCGCCCCTCCTGAAAAAAGTTCTGCAGACACCCATGGCAGTAAGTAGAACAAAATCACTTCTAAAGATAATAAATATATATATATATATATATATATATATAATCAAAAACATAACAGAAACATATTACATATACTCTCAAAATTAACTTTTCGTTTTTAGTTATTATTGCACTCACATATTACTACTCTGTGGAATGTTTATACATCAGCAAAAGAATTAAAACCAAGCAGTGGTATCCATCATGTAGCCAGAGGCACGATGCATCAGTCTCGCTCATGTAAGGAAGATCAAACTGAGGACAGACAAGGAGGAATGACAGAGGGGGTCCATGGCCCCAAAAATTTTATGCAATATAAAGAAATATGTAACGTAAAAAATGCTCACCATCTCTCAATAGCCTTTATTCTAAAAGCATATGATAAGGGAAAAACGTGAAATGTTGTTCCATTTGGAGACATTGATCCCACTACATGACGGGTTGTACCAAAAGGAGAACCCACCATAAAGTGGACATGGATCTATGCTACCAATGAAAAGGAAAATTAGCTTGGAGAGTAGAAAGAACACTACCCGGGAGGGAGCAGAGAGATTCAATTTATAATTACTGAAAGAGCCGCATCCTTGTACTTCAGCTAATATAGACAGTATGCCAGTGTGGGGTAGAGCGACATAGAGAAGCAGGTCATCCACGTATAGGGAATGTTTACAATGAGCCAATGGGGATGGGAGACCTTTGATGGAATCGTTTTGCCAAATGACTTGAGCCAAATGTTCAATAACAGTGGCAAATATGAAGGGCGAGAGAGGACACCACTGATGGGCACCTTCTCTGCGTCAAACGAGAAAAGGGTTTGATACCACTTTAATGGTGCACCCAAAGAGGCTTAGGAGCTCAAAAAGCTTGGAGGGCACGCACTCATGTTAGGTACCTGGACTGGAATCCCAAAAGGCTACACATCTGAAATACCAAGAAAGCTAAGCCTGTCCAGTTAAGCTATTTGTTGCCCTATAGCCCCAGTGTCCAACCTGAATCTGTTTGGCACTTACTATGTAGCCCTGCAGACAATGATCTGTTTTGGTGCATACTCAAACCAGTGAAATAAAAATATTCTTTAGACTGTCTTCTAGTTAAAAAACAAAATCTGATTTTGATCCCATATGTTTTCAGGCTATGACTGTCTCCTAAAGCGCAATACTTATGATAGAAGACTTTAGGGTAGGCCAAGACACCACATCTGTATTCAACTACTAATATCTACACAATAGCCCACTCCAATTTTTACGATACCATTAATACACATTTAATTATATAAAATGTCATATTTATTACACATCTCGCATTAAAATACATTACATATAGCATATCTTTTTGTACTGTCTATTTTCTCAAAAAATCCAGACGCATATTCTGCCTCCCCCTAACCAGCTATAGTTGCACATATTACATCTTGACACCATCAAAATCACTTGTATATTAAAATCAATACATATACAGAATAAATTCAATACATATACAGAATACATATATATTATTTTGTCACTGCTGGTAAATTGATAGAGTTAGGAAGACTCTACACATTTCTCTCTTTGAGAGTATTCAGAAGATATATCTATAAACAATCAAGATATGGATAATGTAAGTACATAGCTTATTCATAAGTATTTTTTCCAATTAACCTCAGTGTAAGTTATTTATACAGACAAAATCCTTTGTGCTGTCCAGCTGTGCCACAGGTGTAACCCGAGGTCCCCCATATAGAGCGATGAGTGTAGGAGTACTATGGGGACAAGAACCAGCACAACCACATTTTGGTGGGGTTAAAATCTCTGAAAAAATAAATACAGATGACACATCACTAGAGCAGGACCTTTCAGGGCAAAGGAAAAAGTTAATGACTGCTTAATTGCCAAGAGTGAATTTCCAAAATGAGTACCTCTAATATTGCTGACTGATGCAATTCATATTGAAAAAGGCAAATAACAATTCCATAGGCGGGTGTACAACCACGTCTCCTCTGCAAGTTGTGGGACATTATCCATGCCCATAGGAAGACATGTGGGTATTACAATTGTGGATTATCCTATAGTTTGTTTGTGGCCTTGGCTATAATTTGGTGCATAAAAACCCTTGCAGGGTCAAATTTACAAAACTATGTTACAATGCTAGACATGATGTCTTTATTACAGAAAGCTACCTTGCCCCATGTAATAAATTTAAACATTTACTATAGGTCCCCTATTCACCATCTCAGAACCTCAAGTGAATGGTTCCTTGATTTAGTGACAAATGCAAAATAATACAACTAAACAGTGGCCAATCAATCATCAAAGCCCCCTCCCCACTCGCCTGCTGTCTGCCCGTCACTTACCCCATCTCGGTCGCGGGTGATGGGCTGCGGGTCAGGCAGCGGGTGACGGGCGGCAAGCTGTGGGTAGGGCAGCAGCTCCTGTGTCCTCTCATAGATCATGGCGGCTTCCACCGTGCGTCTCTTCTCTCCTCCTGCTAGGCGTCCAATAGGATCGCCTGTCCTTTCAGCCAATCGAGTGACGGTTCTCAGACACTCTTCCTGGTTAGCCAGGAGGAGGATCAGTGTACCGATAATGAATATTTATTCATTATCATCCCACAACCGGATGGGCTTTGGGCGCAGTGCTCTGCGCCCGGAGTACACCCTTTTTTGAAGCCTATTAGAGCCTCTGGCTCTAATCACGTGCTTCAAAAACACACCCCCCATTGAAATTCGTGCATCCGGCATCCCTGTATGTAGATCAGGAGGCCGGACGCATGGATGGGGGGGGCGCACCTTTGCTCCCCTAATGCATGGACCACCACTGCAACTAAACTATCTACTTACGATCTGAGGAGAAAAATTCAGACCACCGTACTACTGAAACCAACTTTATTGAAAATCGCCAGTTAAAAACAATTAAGAAAAACATCAAACAAGAAGTGGAGGGTGAAAGACCTGCTAACATTTTTCACATTAAACAAGTGCTTATTCATAGCATACATACTATACATACATGCTATACACACAGTATGCTATGAATATGTGCTAGGTTAGTGAGAAATGTGTTAGCAAGCTTTTCACCCCTCCGCTGCTTGTTTGATGTTTTTCTTACTTGTTTTTATAGACAATTTCCAATAAAGGTGGTTTCAGTAGTACAGCCATGTTTTTTTTTTCTTTTTCAGATCACTTCAGCTGGGATTGTACCTATCTGTATAAAAGAGGCAGATTCAGATGGACAGACCAGGAGCAGTGTTTACTGTTTACGGTATTATAATATACAGGTGATTGAGCATGAAATATGTCAGCACCAGCACTGATGGTGAAAAATCAGCTAGGCTGCCATGACCTATACAGTATATTATAGATTGCTGGATAGCTATTTTGATCATATTATCTTTGTTAAATGTGTTATTTTATGCCTTTTTTTTAATTAACCAAGCATATTTTTCTGTTTTTTATGAATCAGGTTCAGGTGCAGTGAATGAGATGCTGCAGCATTAAGTAAGATACAAGGTGATTTCTAGTTGTGCCTCTAGGTGACTCCTTTCGACTCCCATGGCATAGGTGTGTAGCGGGTGCCCCATTATTTCTGTGACTTTTGCTAAGCAGCCGCTGTAGATACATAGGCTCTTATAGAAGGAACAAATGCACCTGTCAGCCCCTGTGATGGAACTTCTCCCCCTCCTTCTTGTTTCACAGACTGAACTTAAAGTGATTGTAAGGCTTCGTTTTTTTTCTTTAAAATAACGAACATGTCATACTTACCCCCTCTGTGCAGTGGTTTTGCACAGAGTGACCCCAAACTCCCTCTTCTGGGATCCTCCTGCGGCGCTCCTGGGCCCTCCTCCACAACCAGTGACCCGTCAGGGAAAGCTTCCCTGGGTTCACACGTGCCGGGGTGCTCCCGTGTGCTGTTGTTTGCGTGTATTCACACAAACAGTGGGACTCATCCCGGCCCCCCCATCCCCGTGTCACTGGACCTGAATGACAGCAGCGAGAGCCAATGTCTCCCCTGCTATCAATCTGGCCAATGAGGACCCGTGACACCGGCTGGAGCGGATTGGTCGTAGCCGCCACAGGAATGAACGGGCTCTGGGGGGGTCCCTATTTAGAAAAGGTTTTTCACCTTAATGCATTGAATGCATTAAGGCAAAAAAACATGGGACTTTACAACCACTTTAATGTAATCTGTGTAGAGTAGCACAGAAGGATCAAGCTGCACTGCCTGTCTCCTGTGTTTCTGTGTGCATAGAGAGAAAGCCAATAGAAGAAGCAGTTACAGGACCCAATCAACGGGACTTTAACAAGCTGCAAAGCATTCTGGAATATGAAGTCCCTTTACCAGACATCCCCATAGCTTTGTATGGAGTATGGAACTACAATCCCATTCATGCTCTAGAAGAGAGGAAGAGAGAGACTCCAGCTTGATTGTCTGGGGAGAATTCAGTGAAAGTGTGGGAGAGGAAGAGAAATGACCTAAGAGAGGGGTGCTGCCTCTTTGGTCTCTCCACCATGCAATCTTAGGCCTCTGGGACCAGTCGGGACACCCAGCTTGAGAGAGAGAGGATACCAGGTGCACATCCAGGCGCACCTGCACTGACAGAGAAGTGTTCCAGTGTGAGGTGACCAGTCGCCATAAGGAAAGTTTGCCTGTCCTACGAAGTTCATTTGGATCTTGATCGATCACAGGATTGGGTGAGGGGGCTCTTGCCCATTTTCAGGAAACAAGGACACTGCACAGACGGAGTTATATTGAACCCTGTATACAGACATCATTGCTGGTAGTCATCTTGCTGACACTTGTAGAGCCTCAGGATACAAGGCCATTTAAGTAGAAAGAAACTGTATATAGAGGTCATTGTCCTGTCAACCTGCTGAGGAAAATCTTGCATTCTTCACTTAATGATCCGGACCAGTTATGTTATTTGGGCCTGCTATCCAGGAATTTAAGTACACCAATGAGAGAGGCTAGCTGAAGGTGCCAAAATGTTTTTAACTTTAAGAGACTGAAGTTACTATTACCATACAACCTCACATTCATATATCCAGGGCTCTGTATATGCAGTGGGTGTGTGGGATAGCCTGTTTAGAAAGTTAAGATATTGGTGGTTGATTTGACTACAGTATTTGGTATTGAACCTGTGGTGCCAGGAGACAGAAGAGAGGGATCTGACATAGAGAGGGTCAGTCTTCTACTCTCTTCCTGGACTCATAGAGCCAAACTTGAGTAAAGGCAAACAATCTGGTACAGATTGCCATTTTTGTGACTTTATTGTTATTAAAGGGTTTGCTCTGCTCTTAGGGTTATTTTAAGGTTCTGAATCCCATGAAAGCAGCCTAAATGTACTATTGATCTATATTGCTCATAACTTCAGTTAATGTTCTTCTATTGTATTCCTTGAACATATTGCCAATGGTTATTCAACAGAAATACTACAGTAAAGACAATTTCTGTTTTATAACGTGTGTGTTTCTCATTGATCCTTGTACTCAGACTATTGCCAGGTGTGCCAGAGGGGACTGAGGCTGTTATTGGGGTTGAGCGGCAGAGTAACGGACTGAATGGCTCCTGCGGGGTAGCGCTACAGGTGGATGCTGGGACACTGGTAGAAGGCGGCACAGTTAGTGCCTCACGTAGGTGTATGGGCTTTATTCAGGCTTTAAAACAATTCATAAACCAATAAAGTGTTTGATTAATTATTCGATAAAGTCTCTATAGAGTCCATCAAAAATGTGTAAATTCTTAATAAACAAATCTTCTTGTGCAGAAATCCATCAAGTGCAAAACACCAATAAATATGTAAGCTTACCAGAACCATCAGACCCTTTAATTACAGAGGGTCAAATGAGCATGTGAATAAGCCCCACTTCCGCGTTCTCCTCAATTGGCCATGGACCTCCAGATCTCCAGTAGTTCCACCACCACACTCAGCCTTACCGATTGAAATGAAGAGAAATCACCAATAGTGCAATAGATTATGGGCGTTTATTCAAAATGCCATAAAAGAAATCCACAGCTCTTCACATCACATGGGCAGACAGGCATACAAATCATGATAGCTGAAAGAGTCTCCTCGTCCGACGGGTTTTGCTCAAGAGAACTTATTCCGGAGCGCAACTCATTTGTTTATTTTGTTCATATCATGCATTTCTCACAGGTTTAGTTGTGGCTACTATTGTACATTCACAAGCACAGTGTATGTTTTTTACTTTTTTTATTCCTGCTTTGCCTCTGATGCCATGATTGAGGGGTGTGGGCAGTCATGCCTCTGGTACTGCCCACTGTGAAGATCTCTTTGAATTATACAGGAAGGTAGCACCACAGCACCTTTAGCGTGGCTTATGGCACACTGAGGGGGGGGGGAGACAAAAAAATGAGAAGGTTGCCCCTGTGTTAGAGAGATAGTTATTACTGTCTGAGGCTTATCATGGACCAAAGAAAGCAAAGAGGTGACAGAGACATGCACATTAGCAATGCACAATCAAGGACAGATCTTGCTTATTGGGTCTAGTAACTAAGGCAGATATATTATATGTTTTTTTTGTTTTTTTTTTACACACATGTAATTATAGTCAGTTAGCGGGCATACAGTATCTCACAAAAGTGAGTAAACCCCTCACATTTTTGAAAATATTTTATTATGTCTTATCATGTGACAACACTGAAGAACACTGAAGAATTTACACTTTGCTACAATGTAAGGTAGTGAGTGTACAGCTTGTATAACAATGTAAATTTGCTGTTCCCTCAAAATAACTCAGCACACAGCCATTAATGTCTAAACCATTGGTAACAAAAGTGAGTACACCCCTAAGTGAAAATGTCTAAATTTGGGCCAAAGTGTCAATATTTTGTGTGGCCACCATTATTTTCCAGTAATGTCTTAACCCTCTTGGGCATGGAGTTCACCAGAGCTTCACAGGTTGCCACTGAAGTCCACTTCCACTTCTCCATGATGACATCAAGGAGCTGGTGGATTTTAGAGACCATGCGCTCCTCCACCTTCTGTTTGAGGATGCCCCAGAGATTCCCAATGGGGTTTAGGTCTGGAGAACATGCTTGGCCAGTCCATCACCTTTACCCTCAGCTTCTTTAGCAAGGCAGTGGTCATCTTGGTGGTGTGTTTGGGGTCGTTATCATGTTGGAATACTGACCTGTGGCCCAGTCTCTGAAGGGAGGGGATCATACTTTCTTTCAGTATGTCACAGTACACATTGGCATTTATGGTTCCTTCAATAAACTGTAGCTCTCCAGTGCCACCAGCACTCATGCAGTACCAGACCATGACATTCCCTTCACCATGCTTGACTGTAGGCAAGTCTTTGTACTCCTCACCTGGTTGCCGCCACACACGCTTGACACTATCTGAACCAAATAAGTTTATCTTGGTCTCATTAGACCACAGGACATGGTTCCAGTAATCCATGTCCTTAGTCTGCTTGTCTTCCACAAACTGTTTGCAGGCTTTCTTGTGCATCATCTTTAGAAGAGGCTTCCTCCTGGGATGACAGCCATGCAGACCAATTTGATGCAATGTCTGAGCACTGACAGGCAGACCCCCCACTCCTTCAACCTCTGCAGCAATGCTGGCAGCCCTCATACATCCAGTGACTAGTATGAGAGAGTGGGAGCAATAACACCAAATTTAACACACCTGCTCCTCATTCACACCTGAGACCTTGTAACACTAATGAGCCACATGACACCAGGAAAGGAAATGGCTAATTGGGCCCAATTTGGACATTTTCACTTAGGGGTCTACTCACTTTTGTTGCCAATGGTTTAGACATTAATGGCTGTGTGTTGAGTTTTTTTTTGAGGGGGCAGCAAATTTACACTGTTATGCAAGCTCTACACTCACTATTTTACATTGTAGCAAATTGTAATTTTTTTCAGTGTTGTCACATGAAAAGATATAGTAAAATATTTTCAAAAACGTGAGGGGTGTAATAACTTTTGTGAGATACTGTATATGCGTCTGGAGTTTTTGTGAAAATAGATGGTACAAAAATGTGTTCTGTATGCAATGTATTTTAATATGAGATTTTAATAATGCTTAATAAATATGACATTTCAAATAGTTTTGTGTGTGTTGACGGTACCATAAAATCCCTACATTTAGATGGGCTGTTGCTTAGATGTCTCCTAAAACATGTCCCAAATCTCTAGCAACTCTTAAACAATGTTCAGAGTATCTTACTATCTCCTGTTGCATGTCTGCAGTCTCTGACAGCTTACTGTAGCAATACATTGACTGAATATTATGTGCAGCCCTTTGGTGATGTCAGGGCCACACATCCTATATTAAGTAAGTTGACCACCACTGCTCTATAGTAAGGGTAAGAATAAAAATGTGCTGATTGATATGCAATGGGGGGATTAGCTTAAGGGGGATCACCTTCCCTGGGAAAAAGGCAGTCCAAACTGCAAATTTTCTTAAAAGCTGACTTGTAGCCAGTTTTATTTTAAAAGGTTGCATGAAAATGAAACAAACAAAACAGAAAATAAATCCTTGCCATCCAGGCTCTTACTAAACATCTTCAGTTTCCCTAACTAAGTGGTGAAGGGCTTCTCCCAGTCACCCACAAAACAAAGACAACGCAAACCTTTTGTTTCAGTCATAAAGTAAACTTCAGTTCAAGCTCTCTCAGGTTTGATGGATCTTGAGTCCCAGGCCAGAGCAATCATCTGATCCAGATCTGCTTCCTTTATACCACCTGTTGATGGACACAAGTGGACCGCAAAATCTGGCCCGGAATAAACCCTGCCAAGGTGGCTGGTAAAACCCGGCCTGAATTCCACCTTAGTTTCTTGCAAGTGAACGCATGTGAGGTGAACTATAAAGTCCATCGATCACCTTGCCTTTCATAATGCCACATATCCCCCCTCTGCTCAAGCCCTTGCGGCTGAGCAACTGTCCCAACCAGACAAATGACACGGGAAAGGGTATCTGCATTATTTTTGAGGTTCCCAGCACTATGTTCCACTGTGAACCTAAATGCTTGAATAGCAAGGAACCATCTTGTCACCCGACTGTTTTTCTCCTTGTTATCACACATCCATTTAAGAGGGGCATTATCAGTGACTATTTTGAATGGTCTCCCCAACAGGTAATATTTCAGGGCATCTAAGTCCCATTTAATAGCTAAACATTGCTTCTCAACAATGGCATAGTTTTTCTCATGTCTGTTGAGCTTTCTGCTAAGGTAAACCACTGGGTGCTCCTCCCCATCTCTGACTTGGGACAGTAAAGCACCCAGTCCAAATCAGAGGCATCTGTCTGCACCACAAACTCCTTTTGAGTCACGAGCACAGGTTGTGCACAAAGGGTTGTTACTTCAACATTTGAAATGTCTCAGGATTCCACTTGATCATGACCGACCCTCTGCCCTTCGTCAGATCCGTAAGTGGGGCTGCAAGGGTGGCAAAATTGGGTATAAAACACCTGTAGTACACTGTGATCCCAAGAAATTCACGAACTTGCTTTTTAATTATAGGTTGGGGCCACTTTTGAACTGCCTCAATCTTATTGATCTGAAGCTTGATCAGCCCCCAACCAATAATGTAGCCAAGGTAAGTGGAAGTGAGTCCTGCTTTCCTAAGAGAATCTACTACTGCTTGCACACGGGTAAATGAGATTACCAATCTGGGCTGTGGATGACTACATCGTTCAAATAGGTGGTTGCGTATTGTCAATGTGGTCTTAAGGTCATATCCATCATTCTCTGGAATGAGGCAGGAGCACCATGCAAGCCAAAAGGCATCCGATTATACTGGAAGGACCCCTCGGGGGTGGAAAACACAGCTTTCTCTTTTGCAAACTCTGTTAGGGGTATCTGCCAATAACCTTTAGTCAAATCTAAAGTAGTTATGTACCGGGCACCTCCCAATCTGTCAACAAGCCCATCGACCCGAGGCATTGGGCATGCACCGAATTTAAAAACGCTGTTCAACTTCCTGAAATCATTATAAAACCTTATAGTTCCATCTGGTTTTGGGACCAACGCTATGGGAGTTGACTAGTCACTATGGGACTCCTCTATCACATTCAGCTCTAACATGTTCTTTATTTAATTTGCAACTGCTTCCCGCCTAGCCTCGGGTATTCTATGCTCGGGTATGCTGCCGGTCCAGGCACCTGGCGGATCTCAACTCTTGAAGTCATGATGATGCGGTGCCTGTCCCCACTCTTGAGAGTCCGCTCTCTGCTGAAAACTGGTCACAGGAGTGCAAAATGGATTGCACTCCTGTGACCCATAGGAGAAGTTTGGCCAAATGAGCTCAGGCCATAACTCTCCTTAAACTCTACCAGAGCCTTCACAAACTGGCGATTCATCTCCTGCTGGGCTGCAATGGCCTGGCGATTCGCCTCCTGCTGGGCTGCAATTGCCTGGCGATATGCTTCCTCGATTTGCCTCCTGCTGCGCTGCATGGACCTCTGCGACTTGACAGTTGGTTTCCTGCTGCTGGCGATTGGTTTCTTGCTGGGTTGCAGTGGCCTGCAGCAGGGCCTTCAACACATCCTCCATCTTTCCACTAGTCTAGGAAGATGCCCACCGAAATCTACCATCTGTGGGGGGTTAACTCAAGGGGGATCACCTTCCCTGGGAAAAAAAACAGTCCAAACGGCAGGTTTTCATAAAAGCTGACTTGTAGCCAGTTTTATTTTAAAAGGTTGCATGAAAATAAAAGAAACAAAACATAATATAAATCCTTGCCATCCAGTCTCTTACTAAGCATCTTCAGTTTCCCTTACTGAGCGGTGAAGAGCTTCTCCCAGTCACCCACAAAACACAGACAATGCAAACCTTTTGTTTCAGTCATATAGCAGACTTCAATTCAAGCTCTCTCAGGTTTGATGGATCCTGAGTCCCAGGCCAGAGCAATCAACTGATCCAGACCTGCTTCCTTTATACCGATGCTTCTGAACTCCAGTCCTCAAGTACCCCCAACAGGTCCTGTTTTCAGGCTTTCCACTATTGTGCACAGGTGATTTGATCAGTTTCATTGCTTTAGTAATTACCACAGCCATTTCATCTGAAGGAAATCCTGAAAATGTATGTGACTTGTTGGGGGTACTTGAGGACTGGAGTTCAGAAACATTGCTTTAAACCACCTGTTGGTAGACACAAGTGGACTGCAAAATCTGATTCGGAACCAACCCTGCCAAGGTGGCTGGTAAAACCCGGACCAGATTCCACCTTAGTTTCCTGCAAGTGAATGCATGCGAGGTGAAATATAACGTCCATCAATCACCTCGCCTTTCATAATGCCACAGTACAAATAAAGACAAACTACATGTTTGTCAAGAAAATAGAGTAGCAATACAGACATAAAAACATGACCTACTGTACCTGAACTAGCATGGCACAGGATATATATAGTGTATGTAGGAAGACAGCGCTGTCTGTATCAAAGTTTCGTCCTTTGCACAGAACCTAACAATTCCCCAAAGATCACCAAGATAATAAAAGACAAGAGGGGTTGTGGCATACAGAGCTTAATTTTATTGCTCATTAAACACAAATATAATCCAGCAAAGTTTCAGGCATCACTGCCCTTTTCACGCTAATTATCAATAATACAAAAAAGTATAGGTAACAGAAGTAGAATTTAAAAATACACAATAATGATTGGACAATTCAAATGAAAACTATCCATTGGATTATTCAATTCATTCCTCTAGTTAAGTTGTTAAATTTAGTTTTTGGCCTCACTGTAGTCAGTGGAGCAGTGGTCAATTGTTTTTGCCTGCTCAAGGGTATCTAAGCTGTGTGTTTTATTTTTCCCACCTGCTTCTGGGAGAAACTTCCAGAATATAGGACAGGGAGGATCAAATATTCAAATATAAATATTTGTCATGCCTCAGCCAATCCCTGGAAGGGGGTGTACAAAAGGTAGCTGGGGAGGTGATAAATATTTGTGAGGCCTTGGCAGAGTGTTCTTCCTCTGCTAGGTAGGGAGGCAGTTAGAGTATGTTGAAAAATTGCAGTTTAGGCTTCAGAAGGTACTGGGCTGAGGGCCTGGAGCAGATTACTAAATAGATTTTGCTGGGAGGCACTGTTCTGAAATCCTGACCTGGAGAAGGATATTTTATCTCCCTCACTGAGGAACTCCCTTTGGATACTGGGTGGCAGTCAGCTCCTGGGACATTGTAAGACCTACTGTGGGACATTCATGTGTTTATGCAGGATATGTGCAAGAGGTTTGTTCTTCTATTAATTGTTTTAGAGTATCCCGAACCCCTCTACTGTTTCAAGTCGTTCAGCAATACATACCAGAAAATGGCATCCCCTAGAATGAGCCCGTATTTTTGGTGTGCATGGAACTGTGCTTGTGACTGGTGGCTTCTGCACTAGCTATGGAGACCTGGGGTAATCTACATCAGCCCATCTGGAGGTTAGCACTACAATTACATTAAGCAACAGGAGCAGTTATCCGTCTATATACAAAATATCTGTAGTTTCATTAATCCAGGAGTATATATGTAACAAAATACAATACAATAACAGCATGTAACAAGTGTGCAAAGAAACAGATGCAGGTCTAAATAATGATTCAGCCCTTGAGGTGACAAAGTATCCAACTTGTGTATCCAGTAAATCTCTTTCTGTTTCTGGACAGTCATATGATTCTCATCCCATCTGGCTTTCAAAATGTGATCAATAATCTTAATTTAATCATATTACCACATTCTGAACATGACATGCAAGGGAACAAGCCCTTCCTTGTCAGAGCCAGAACGGTAGATGGGATTTGTCTTTTCACCTGTTCATCTCACGCTATACGGTCCTTAATTGTTGATTACACCTAAATTCTTCTGTGAGCAGTTTGAGACTTCTCAGTATTAGGATAAGCCATACTCAGAATGTGCCAATATCATTGGATCCAAGAAAAAAGTTACTGTGATAATTAGGAACTGACAAACAAAATTCTTTCCATCCGGGATCTGTGGGCAGCTGTCTGGGAGCAGGTTCGGCATCACTGGGGGCAGGACAATGATGTCAGCAAGAGCAATTTGGCCTCACCTAATGTTGATTGCGGCACACTTTGTGCACCCCATTACTACTCTCCTTGGGGCACCCAAAGGTGTTCCAGGCCCCTTAAGTGTTCGGGTTTGGCTTAAAGAAAAGGTGGCAACCCTAGTGAAAGCTATCATATGCTAACAGCTGGTTATAATCCTTAGCTTTTGAGATGCAAACACTCTTGTGCCCACCTATCAATTATAGTGCAACAAACAACACAAATCAAGTTTTCAGCTTTACAAATGATATACAAAACCACATGTGATTTTGTATATGATTTGATTGTCATAATTCACAAATGTTATTTTTTTACTATTCACAGTTTTGTGCATGGCACAAGTGGTAGTTTTATAGTCCATCAATCTTACATTTAAATCTGTTATTAATCTGGGACTAGACATGTGCGATTAGTTTTATTTTGATTTGTTTTTCAGATGAAAATTTCATTTTCTGAATGGACATTGAAATAAATAGCAATAAATATGAAAAAAAGTTATAACAAGAATAACTAATGCATTTGTTTCTTTCATTTTATTTGGATGATGTGACATGATGTGACAGTAGTTTGGGCCCATGTGGAATTAAATTACATTTTGTTTTATTGTATGCTATATAATTGTGTAGGAGGACCACACTTAAATTTTCTTTTGCGCACCTAGTTTGTCTCCGCGCTTACATATACCTAATAGATAAAGGAAAAAGAGCATGACAAAAAATGAATGCAGCCACCACATGTAAGGGATGACTGGTTTTGGAATTTACATATCCTTTTTTTCCAATCAGTGAAAACTGCAATGCGGCAGTTTAAAAAGTCAAAATGAATAGATACAAAACAGTAACATTTTCAGGACCAAAAATGAAGGGCATTGCACTTGCAAAATTGTATTCACTATATTTCTTTTTCGCAAAATTGTTTCTCTGTCTGTAATTCTGTTAGCTAATATCAGTAAAAATGTAAATTGAAGATTAACCTCCCTGTCCAGAAGAGGGTAAGTCAGAGATAGATCCGCTCAGCCCTGTTCAAAAATGACCTCTGGAACTTTAGTAGGACTACTTTGAGACCCATTGACATATACAGTTGTGCTTACTACTCCTCAACAGCAAAAGGTAAAATACTATGTAGCATCCATGTAGCTAAATGAGGTGTGCTATGACTGTAGTCATCTAAGCTGAGATTTAATATTACAGAGTTTTGCTGGTACTTTGTAATCCTAGAGGTAGATTGTTCCTGTCTGTTGGTAGAAGAATGTTCCAGCAAACCGAGTGGGAGAGTTAACCTTAGAGCTATGAATGTTTATCTAAACCAGCCAATCACTGTGGTGCTGGTTCAGAAGGCATGGCTTGGAAGGGGATAAATGTTTGGGAGGACCTGGACAGAGCTCTCTCTCCTCTGGGGCTTCCCTTAAGATCAGGCCTGGGTATGGGATGCTGCTATTTGTGTTAGGACCCAGTGTGTGCTCTTGGCTATGGCCAAAGGAAAAGACACCCGTTAAAGCTGGGCTGGAGAAGGGATTTTCTCGCCTTGACTGTCCTTAATTACCAGCATTACTACAAGGCTCCTGCTAAAAGGGCCTGTTGCTGCTGCGATTCTCTGGAATCTGTCCTCTGTGAAATCTCATGTTAAACATTTCATAGTTACTAAGCTAAAAAATATATTTTTAAATGCCTACTTGTTTATATTTACTGTTCATAAACATATCACTATCAATGGTGATTCATCTGCCTTTTTATTGGAAATAATGTGAGAAGAACTTTATTCACTGTATATACTGGCAATGCCCTCATTAAACCATATTGAGAAAAAGTTCACACATTGATCCACGACATGCTTAACACCTTCTCCCCAAAACCTACCTTTTAAGCTTACCCACAAAGCCATCCTACTACACTGGCACATATTTACGCAGTGATATGCTTAGTAGCCATCAAATGGAAAAGCATTTAACACCTCTCCCTTATAGAACTACACACTAACATCCAAGATGTTAAACTGATATGAACTGAAAATTTCACTTCCTGTTTCCGTAATACACTTGATAAATACAATGAAGTCTGTTAAAATGCTGTACAACTAAGTCAGCATACTCTCTCTGACCCAAATATTGTTTGTAACTCCAAAGACCCTTGAAAATGGCCAACTGGAGTAGATATTCTGTATTTTCCTTACAGCCTCCACTGCTTTCCCCTACTTAGCTTGCTCTTCTTCCCTGTAATTCTTTGATTTGTTCTTACTCTACTCTTTTTATATTATATATGTGAGTTTATGTTTAATCTCCAGTAACAGATGTAGATAATATTGTGGTTATAAGTGTAGCGCCTCCCAGTAGGTGGAAGCTAGTGTAACTAGGTTTTTGGTAGGTGAGGAAAATTTAGTCAGGCCCAACTGGTGTGCAGGCCTGATTGTTTTTGTTCTGGGCTGGGAGTGGATCGGGGAGGATTGAGTGATTCACAGATGAGGTCACCAGGACCTTCCACTTCTTTCTAGAAACTGGTGGAAGGTTTCTGGACAGGGAGGTGCAGCCATCTGGATTATTCTAAGGAGCCCTGACCAATCCCCAATCTGGATTGGCAGGGGGCAGGCCTCCTTAAATACTCAGGGTCAGCCCAATCTGGGAGGAGAGTTCAGGTGGAAGAGCTGGAGCTGGAATGTAGCTAAGGTTGTGGAGGCCTCACCCAGGAGGGAGCCCCCAGTTTGAGGGGGTGACCTTGAGGCCTGGGCTCAGGTGCAGCCAGGAGGAGAGGAGAGAGATCCTGGAGCAGCACAGGGGAACAGGAGAGCAACAGACAGCACTACTGGAGAAGCTCAGTCAGGTGGTCGGTGAGTGGCACACACCCTGGGAAGCTGCCAAGGGCAGCCAATCAACAAGTGTTTCACTGGTTTTCCCTAGAAGCCATCACAGCCATGCCTACTAATGGCATGGCTGTGATTGGCCAGTGCACCATGTGACCCAGCCTCTATATGGGGCTGGAGTCACCGTGCTGCATGTCATATGCTCTCAGGGTAGTTTAGGGAGAGGATGCTGCTGGCTCTGTGAGGGACAGATTGCAGAACATCTCATCCTGCATTACTGAATGATCTGATTGTGGACTAGGGAGAGATACTAGTACTGGTGCTTTGAGGGACAGATTTCACACCTCATCCTGCTGCACAGAACGATCTGACTGGACTAGATAGAGTCTGTTGCTTTAAGGGAAAGATTATTCTTCTAAAATAATCTCCAACTTCTACAGGGAAAGGTTCCAGCTGTTGCTTTAAGGGAACACACAGTTTGAAGATGATTTTACAACACTGATATGGCTCCCTCCGGTAGAAATAGACTTTTCACACACAGTTTGAAGATGATTTTACAACACTGATATGGCTCCCTCCGGTTGAAATAGACTTTTCATACACAGTTTGAAGATGTTTTTACAACACTGATATGGCTCCCTCCGGCTGAAATAGACTTTTCACACACAGTTTGAAGATGTTTTTACAACACTGATATGGCTCCCTGCAGCTGAAATAGGCCTTTCCCACACACTTTGAAGATGGCCCACATCCACCTCCATTTTTGATTTTTTTTATGTGATTTTAGTTTAAAAATTATTTTAAGTTATTTCCCTATCCCCATTTCTTTGTAGGGCACTTGTCCGACCCTTACCCCCATTTTCCTTCCTTTTGCAGACCTCTAGGACTTTCCAGGACTTTGTTACAGCCATTTATGTGCCTAAAAGTTCGGGTGCCCATTGATTTCATTGGGGTTCGGGGTCCGTGTCAAAATTCGGGTCCTGTCCGGACCCGAACCCGGACTTTGTCCCGAAGTTTGGCCGAACCAGCAGAACCCAAACTTCCAGAGGTTCGATCAACTCTAATTATTAGTTATTATTTCCGGCTGGATTTTCGGCTTTTCCGATAACCGAATTTCCGAAATACAGCATTTTGGATTTTCCGATTTGTGGATTACCGAATTTTTGAATTTGAAAAAATGAAAAGTCTGAAAAATTCTGAAATTTTAGTTAGGTGGGAATATATTTAAACCATTGATTGTATTACTCCTTCCAGCTCCCCCAGTGCGGTTACTCTTTCTCCTTAAAAGGCTTGGCCATTGCTTTGTTCACTTATCACATCTCACATGGTTGTAAACAGCAACCTTATTTACATCCTCCAATCGGGCTGTGTCCCGTGTACATTTGCTAAGCTTAGTGACAATTATATTACCCACTGTACTGAAAAGAGAGGGGGTATAATGAATTGTTACCAAGCTGTGTTCTCTCTTTATCCTGAGACACACAAGCACTCAGTATGACCAGACCTGAAGCTGAGAGGTAAACTAACTTTATACTTATACTGTACATTATATTGTAAATATGCTTTTGTGTAATTTGCAAGTATCTTGTAACCCAATATAATTATCCTGTACATTATGCTGTAAACATTGTTTTGTATGTTATTTGTAAATGTTATATAACCCTAAAAATAAATGTATACAGGCAGCCCCGGGTTACGAACGAGTTAGGGGCTGTAGGTTCGTTCTTAAATCAAATTTGGTAGAAATTTAGGATATGTTTATTATGTATTGTCACAGTGTCTCCCAGTGTCGGTTTACCGATATTTGATGTGTACAGCGAATATGGCTTTAACCGATATTGCGGACAGGCCATTTACAATGGAAACCTTGCATTATTTGCTAACCACACGCTACCCGCCCGATCATCCCAGCCAGCAGGCGCCCTGAGCGGTTAACGCTGGAGCAAACGCCGGTCCGGATCTTTGAGGTGCGATGCACGTTCTGTGGCGCGAGTGTATTACCATCAGCAGATTGATCTGCTTGGCGGTGATGTACTTGCGGTATGGAATCAGTATTGCCTTTTCTGTAAGGAGAATGGTCTGTAAGCTTTCTGTCGCATCTGATCAATGTGACAGAAATCTACAGCTATATTCCTTTGTGCATAATTTACCCTTTAATGGAACAGTAGTATAATCGCTATGAGATATAGTTCATAGAGCTGTATTTGATAGTGATTCGTTGTAATGGCAGTTCGAGGTTTGCATGCATGGCATTGGAGGGCCTCTGTGAGATAACGCATTGGTTTTAATGGAAGCCATGTTTCCACATGGCTTCCATTGTTATCTGGAGTGTTCATCTCTACCCACCCAACAGCTGTTGCTCATACAGACTGGCCAATCCACAGGCATGCACGCCTCTTCTATTGTATCGTTTGAATATAAACAAGTGTGTCATTGGTTGGTGGTTTGTATTGAGCTCATGTCATGTGACTGTGCCTTGGAGGCTGATTGGCTAATTGTGAAGCCACTAAGTCCTTTTGTTATCCATGTCTGAATGATATAAACACCAAGCATTGAAAGGCAGGACTGCTTTTCGAGCTTGCAATGTGAGAACAGCTATGGTGTCTGTCTTAATTGCTTTAACACGAGTGCACTCAAATGCATTATGCAAAAGAGCTGAAAAGTATGCTTATTAGCACAGGCAAAATATAATGCACACAGGGTATTATAATTGCCCTTACAGATGGCGAGCCAGAGAATTTTGGGAGCCTACAGAAATTTCCGTCACAGCGGACCGAAGGGAGGAAGTGATCCGGACAGGGCATCAAAACAGCCAGCTATTGGTAAAACCAATTTTATTTAAATTTTTGAAAATCTTTTGTTGTCCTGAGTCCAGGATGTTGTTTTCTCTGTCCGCTGTGTCAGGTAAATTCTGCTTTGCTAAAAGAACCTGTTTTTCCTCTTTTTTGCATAATGGCTGGGTTTTTAATTGTTTGTTATCATTGTAGTTAGGTCTATTGCTTAGGAAGATAACCTATACTTGTCTACTATAGGTCCTAATCAATACACCTAAAGTGTGTGTTATGAGTAACTGTATGCTTTGAGTGCGTGATCGGTGTGTATGATTATGGATATGCTTTGCTATGAGTATGATTATGGATATGCTTTGCTATGAGTATGGTTATGGATATGCTTTGAATGCGTGATCTGTATCAGTGTTGTGCTTAGTAATTGTGTGTGTTATGTTGTAATTTTGGCAGTAATTTAAGCGTTCGTTTGGAGTCTCAGATTGTATAGTCAGTCTGTAAGGGGAGAGATTTCAGTTTGTGCTGCTTTTGGCGGGAATGGCATAAGTTACCACCATTTTGTTGTAAAATTGTTACAATTTCAATTTTGTTTTTGCTGAACTTGCTTTTGGACTGAATTTCAGCATTTTGTGGAATTAAGTAATTGTCTGCAGGAAATTCAGTTTCTGGTTTTAATTGCTTTGTTTTTGTGCAATATTTCAGTCTCAAGTGAAAATAGTTTGTTATTGTACTGAAGTCCATTTCCAGCAGAATCATTTTGGTTGTAATGTTTAATCTGTTGTTTTGCGGAGTCCCAGCTGTAATTCAGTTTTTGGTAGAGACAATCTGTTGTTAGACAGCTATTCAGCTTTAAGTGTGAAACCGAGTTAACATTACAGTGTATAGAGGTCTTTTTGTGCTGTGTTTGCTTACGGATTGCGCCTTTTTCATAAAGCATGCGTATGTGCAGAGTTTTGATTTGTTGGCAGCAAATTTAGTTTAGACACAGTATTGTAATCGTAAAGTGGTTTTGTGCTTTTTACACTGTAATTCAGCTCTGGTTCTGTCTGTTTATAGTATAACTCATTTGTTAATGAAACCGTTGGTTGTTTTAGATGCTGAAGTTTGAGTAGCACATGGCTTTCCCGGTTTTGGACTGAGTTTCTAGTGGCGAATGGCACCGTGCAGCTGAAAATCAGCATTCAGTGAGGATGGTTAATTTCTACGTTGTATTTCAAATCCGGTTGATAAACTCTGTGTTATCCGTTTTTAGTGTTCTAACACCGAAATCCACGTATTTGTACTGTGGTTGGTGGTTCTCGGTGCGGTCCTTTTGTTTCCATCACGTGTTTGGCGTCATTTTCTCCTGGTAAAGAGGGCCATGGGGTTGTAATGTTGCTTCACTTACTGCCATTTTGTGTTGTGGTGATTGAAACCCACATGGTGTGGCCACCATCTTGGTGTAGTGACAAAGGGGCCAAATGGCTGAGATGCCATATTGAATTCCGTCGCATCATCATTTTTGTTTTTTATGTTTAACTATTTTTACACTTTTGTTTTGAAAGGCAATTTTTTATAAGAGTCATTACGTGATTTTGTGTACTGAAGGTCGGTTTTGGAACGGAGTCTCTCCGTTTTTAGTTGAAACGCAGTATTGAGGGATGGTTTTACAGGATTTTTGCATCTGTTTTAGCCAGCTTTGCTTGACTTGTACAGATTTAGCTTATCAATTTGTATTTTTTGTTTTTACTACTACGCTGCCTTAAGTTATACCGTAGAGTCGGTAAACCGGGGAAACAGTGATGTGGTTCTACCACCGGTGTGGTACACCCAAAGTTAGTGGTGTTGTGTTTTACCGTCATTCACTTCGTTGTAATGTTGGGGTACCGGGAGAAATGGTCCTCTTTTACTGCGGTTTGTGCACTACCTTTGTTTTCCT
>BLSH010341846.1:413798-432758 GCA_018402905.1 Glandirana rugosa | reverse complement strand
CTGTTCACAACGGGTTTATCACTTTATTCAGGTCCATCAGGTATTTTTTGTATTTGTCCCCTTGTCACCCAATGGACCCAGACCCACACAACAATTCTTCCCGAATTGAACCTACGTCGTTAAGGATCCATAGTCCTGTTCGATTCTTAACACATCACTTACAGTTGAACGCCCTACTAACCTCAAATCTATACATTACCGAAATCATTTGGTATTCTCTCATCTTCCTCTGTACAATTTTTCATAACTCAATTTCCCATTTCCCGTATCGTCCTCTTTTCCCCCTTCTATCAACTATTTACCCTCCAACACTTCTACTTCCATAATTTCACATATATACACACATAGAGCAAATTCCACAGCCCCCGCTAGACGTCCCAACTCTCCCCCGGGGATACTCACCTCCTATCTCAACTCCTTCTTCTATCTTCCCCCTTTTCTCCTGCTATGCCCTTTACCCTTTAACTCAATACTTTTTAACATGTCTCCTTCTACTCTCTTATGGTTTACTAAAGCCATTACATATCTAAACTCCAATCATCCCGCAAGTTGACATTCACTACACAATTCTTAGCTTGTCCTGATACCTAGGAATTGCTGCATCCAAGTTAAGCCCTTCTTAACAACACACCCAGACCCAGGTAACCCACTGTTCCCCTGTTTATGTTTTTTATGGACTACCTGGACTTATTTCACTATTTGGGCAACACTTGTCTAATGAATCTTGAACAAACTGTCCTTAATGTGAATTTTCACCATGCTCTACAGATGCTCAGATTGTTCTCATTCTCGATTCAAAACCGGATGATTGTACTGTTATTTTAAGCCCCAAAATTTAATTTCGTTTTTTGACTTTTGTCCATCTTCATTTCAATAAAATATTTGAACAAGAAAAATTTATTTTGTCCAAGAATCCTCATATCTATTGTAAGCATATTTATGTAAAGAAAAAAAAAAATTAAAAACTCATAACTAGTGACTGCTTTAGTTACTTCAATGTATAATTACAAACATAAAACTCATTAAAAAAACAAATGTAAACTGCACATATCACTGCCAATAAACATGCGATTACCAACATTATACTGCAAATAAAAATAAAATGTCCAATAAAGATTTAAAAAGTCCTAGTGTGATGATAAGGTAAAAAAGTTCCGGTGCTTCACTCCAAGGTGCTACTGGTGCCCCACATAGACTGACACTTAACACATATATTTGACCAATTATCGCTATTTAGGTCAGTAGCACTCTGTGAGGCGTTCCCTTATGAGCCTGTCGCCACTTACTTGTGCCAAAAGTTCTTATGCATAAGGTTCCACTCAAAAGGAGGATGGCAGGGAGAAGATCTCATAGTGTAAAACCATTCAGTGATTTTTTATTAAAGGTTAAAAATACAGATCTACACTCACTTGCATTAGTGCCTATAATGACTGACACCAAGTGCAAACAGCTTGTGTGTATAAGGGGAAAGATGCTCACCGCCCGCTCCGAAGCTGGAGATGGCGTGCATTCCACTGCCCGGATATGACGTCAGTGGAAGTTGCATCACAGGTCCTCAACCAGGCTTCTATGTATTTCAACCTGAGTGGTAGTTTTCGGGAAGCTGATTCGCCACCATAATTGATTCTGGCGTTATATCCTCAGGGCATTAACCCTTTGATATCCAAAAAAAGTGATAGCCGCACCTCGTGAAGTTCCAACGCCATTTTTTGAAAGCACCACAACATCATAGCAGGACACCACAAGAAAGTTACACATAGGGCATTTCACACTAAATATAGTGCTTATTCATTACAAACATATCATACACTGATCAATCATTATATAGCCGATCCATCATTCCATTATGCCTCACATGTGTCAGGAGGGAGGAGGGATGCTGCCATAATTTATTCTGGCTTTATACCCTCAGGGCATTAACCCTTGGATATCCAATTGGAATAGAACCTGGACTAATATTGATGAATACACTTGGTGTTGCCACAAAAATGTTACAAATATATCCAGTTTACACATGTAAGTTTAAAACAATGCGCCAAAAAAAATGTATAAAAACTGCATAAAAATGCTATCATTAAATACCTCGCAATATTAAAGAATAATTAGTTGACCACCACTAATATATCTCAGCCACTGAAATCTAGAGGTGGAATTTGATGTTGCAGATGGGTATATGTATTGCTAAGAAAAGGGAAAATGCATTTTAAATGTAAAAAATTAAAAATCTGTAATAAAACAGTTTAGGTCTATCTTTATATTAAAACATTGTGGTGTTAATGTTTGAAGCTTGTAGATCTACTTAGTCTTGTTACATGAGACTTCCCTAGTCAGATTTGATCCCCACAAATGTTTATTTACCATATCAATGGCATAAAAAGACAGAAGGGAAGGGTCTTTGTAGTGCACGAAATTATTTGAGACACTGTGCTTTTTATAGCCATTATGTATATTTGTGATATGTTCACTTATCCCCTTGGTGAGTGTACACATAGTCCTGCCCACATATTGGCAGCCACGCATGCATTCCAATGCATAAGTAACATATCTTTTGTGGCATGTAATAATCTTTTGTATAGGATATTGTTTCAGTGTCTGGTAACATATGAGTCCAGTCTTTTTTTCTGGGCAATGTCTTGGTGTTCTTGCATCTACCACACTTTCCTTGGTGGGTTGGCAGGAATATTATGGACTACCATTGTTCTTCAACCTGGGCCTCTTCTATAAATAAAGGATGGTTAATTAGGTAACATTTTGTTTAAAGTGGAATCCCTACACAAAATGGGCCAGTGCTTTTTAAGGCATGTTTCCAGCTGTGTGTATTGCCTGTTGAACCCAGAAATGAATGCTATATCATAAGATTTAATATTTTTTTCCTTCTCCTCCAATAAGCGTTCTCTTTGTATCTTGCCTACCTCTTTCCTAACGGATAACAATTCTTCCTGTCTGTATCCTCTCTCAGTAGACCCTTGTATAAGTACACTTGTCTATTCCATGTAGTCATCCATTAATAGGCAATTCCTCTGGATTCTTGTGAACTGACCCTTAGAAATGGCCTTTTTCCATCTTGGGTGGGGACAACTCCGCATGGGAATGTAACCATTCATGTCTGTTGTATTAAAATATGTGCCCAACATTTGTTCATGTTTGAAGATGGTGAGATCTAAAAAGTTAACACATTGCTTTTGAATATTGACTGTAATACTTATGCCATATGAGTTACAATGTGTTGAATGAACTCTGCTAGAGTGTTTTCACAACCTTGTCACACCACTTTGGTACATCTGCAGGGCTGGCCATGTTTTACTGTGAATTTCATTCAAATCTGACTAGGGAAGTCTCACGTAATGAAACGAAGTGAATCTACGAGCTTCAAACATTAACACCACAAGGTTTTAATATAAAGCTAGACCTGAACTGTTTTATTACAGATTTTTAAATATTATTTTATTTTTTTGCATTTAAAAATACATTTTTCCCTCTTCTTAACAAGCTTTTTAGCATAACATATACCCATCTGCAGCTTCAGGTTCCACCACTAGATGGCAGCTAGATTGGCTGAGGTATAATAGTGGTGGTCAACTAATTATTCTTTAATATCGCGAGGTGTTTTAATAATTACATTTTTATGAGTTTTTTTATACTTTTTTTGGTGCATTGTTTGAAACTCATGTGTGTAAACTGGATATACACTGAGCAAAATTATAAACACAGCACCTTTGTGCTTGCCCCTATTTATCATGAGCTGAACTTAAAGATCTACGATTTTTTCTATGTACATAAAAGGCCTCTTTCTCTCAAATATTGTTCATAAATCTGTCTAAATCTGTGTTAGTGAGCACTTCTCCTTTGCTGAGATAATCCATCCACCTCACAGGTGTGGCATATCAAGATGCTGATTAGACAGCATGATTATTGCACAGGTGTGCCTTAGGCTGGCCACAATAAAAGGCCACTCTAAAATGTGCAGTTTTACTGTATTAGGGGGGTCTGGGGGGTCCGAAAACCAGTCAATATCTGGTGTGACCACCATTTGCCTCACGCAATGCAGCACATGCCCTTTGCATAGAGTTGATCAGGTTGTTGATTGTGGCCTGTGGAATGTTGGTCCATTCCTCTTCAATGGCTGTGTGAAGTTGCTGGATATTGGCAGGAACTGGAACATGCTGTCATATATGCCGATCCAGAGCATCCCAAACAGGATCTTGTCACGGTATCTCTGTGCATTCAAAATTATATCAATAAAATGCACCTGTGTTCATTGTCCATAACATATGCCTGCCCATACCATAACCCCACTGCCACCATGGGCCACTCGATCCGCAACGTTGACATCAGCATACCACTCACCCACACAACGCCATACACGCTGTCTGCCATCTCCCCTGTACAGTGAAAACTGTGATTCATCCGTGAATAGAACACCTCTCCAAAGTGCCAGATGCCATGGAATGAGAGCATTTGCCCACTCAAGTCGGTGACGAACTGCAGTCAGGTCGAGACCCTGATGAGGATGACGAGCATCCAAATGAGCTTCCCTGAGACCGTTACTGATACTATTGCTTATACAGAAATACTTTGCTTATGCAAACCGATTGGTGCAGCAGCTGTCCAGGTGGCTGGTCTCAGACGATCTTGGAGGTCCTGGGCTGGTGTGGTTACACGTGGTCTGTGGTTGTAAAGTCGATTGGATGTACTGCCAAATTCTCTGAAACACCTTTGAAGACAGCTTATGGTAGAGAAATGAACATTCAATTCAAGGGCAGCAGCTCTGGTGGACATTCCTGCAGTCAGCATGCCAATTGCATGCTCCCTCAAAACTTGTGACATCTGTGATATTGTGCTGTGTGATAAAACTGCACATTTTAGAGTAGCCTTTTATTGTGGCCAGCCTAAGGCACACCTGTGCAATAATCATACTGTCTAAGCAGCATCTTGATATGCCACACCTGTGAGGTGGATGGATTATTTTGGCAAAGGAGAAGTGCTCACTAACACAGATTTAGACAGATTTGTGAACAATATTTGAGAGAAATAGGCCTTTTGTGTACATAGAAAAAGTCTCATTCCCACAGTTACAACCTTTTGTACTACCTGTCCCTCTCTATTAGATTGTAAGCTCTTCTGAGCAGGGCCCTCTTAATACTTTTGTATTTTACTGTATTGTAACTGTATTGTCTCCCTTTTATATTGGAAAGTGCTGCGTAACCTGTTGGCACTATATAAATCCTGTATAATAATAGTAATAATAATAATCTTTCATTTCAGCTCATGATAAACACACAAGTGTTGCGTTTATAATTTTGCTCAGTGTATATTAGTCCCGGTTCTATTCCAATTGGATATATAAGAGTTAATGCCCTGAGGGTATAAATTCAGCATCAATTATGGTGGCAAATCAGCTTTGTGACAACGATCAATCAGCTTGAAACACGTAGAAGCATGGTTGACAAGCCATGCCAGTCATTATAGGCACTAATACAAGTGAGGGGACATCTGTATTTTCAACCTTAAAAATATCACTGAATGGTTTTACACTATGAGATCTCCCTGTCATCCTTCCTTATGAGTGGAGCCTTATGCATACAGAAGAACTTTTGGCACAAGTAAGCGGTGACAAGCTTGCCCTGCAAAGTGCTATTGACCTAACTAGCGATAGTTGGTCAAATATATATCCCGTGAGTGTCCGTCTATGTGGGGCATCAGTAGCACCTTGGCGTGAAGCACCATGTTATGTCTTTAAACAGCACTGACACTTTTTTACCTTTTTATCGCACTGAAACTATTTAAATCTATAGTGGACTTTTTTTTAATTACTTTTATTTTTTTTTTGCTGTATAGTTTTGGTAATCACATGTTTATTGGCAGCGATATGCAGTTTACACTAGGTTTTTTAATATCTATGTAAATACTCTTACAGTTATTGGAATGTATTCACATATACACTTAAACTAGTTAACACTTTACTTCTTTAAGTGGCTTTTCACATACCTGGTTCAAGGCCCTTTTGGAGGTAGGCTTGAGATACTCATGCAGACTGACAGGAAGCTCCCTGGGAAGAGGCAGACTGGAAGACATCAAGCAAAAAAAGATCAAAGGTGTAAACACCCAAAATAATCACAGAGCACCAACCCCATAACCTGAAACTGCCCCCTGTAATCTAGTGTGAAAAACAGTCAGGTAGCCTCTGGAGCAAGGAACAGACAAGTAACCAGGATGCCTTGCCTTGGCCACCTGCAAGGGTGTGGAGATGGAATGGAAACAAGGAACTGCTGTCACTGAGGAGCCAAAGCCATGGATGGAACACAGAGCCCAGGTGTTAAAGCTGCCTTTCATTGCTGGAGAATGCTGGTGCTCATCTGGACAAAATTCTGTCACATGTAAAGTAACACCTAGGTACTAGCAACTAGAAAAGACCGGGAGAGGAATACTTTTCCTCTCCTACACTATGGTTGTTGCACTTCTCTCTCCCTCCCCTTTTTGTCTCAGACTGGAAGACAACTGATCAGGACACTGGATACATAGCAGGCTGGAAGTGCGCTCTGTACTGGTGGTGGTCGATGGGCAAGGAGATAGACAGCAGGCAGGGTAGCAGGTGGAGTCGTCCTCAGCTGAGGTCACACCAGATGATCAGCAGAAATAAGCTGTAATCAAGAGTTATCCAAGATCACACCAGGAATCAGCATCGGAGTTAAGCTATGGTAAGGAACAAGTTACAGTCAAACTAGGAATCAGCAGAGATAAGCTTTGGTCAGAAACTAGTCAAAGTCAATAGCAGGAAGGCAGAGAGAAGATAGGTTCTGGGACAAGCTGAGCCAGCAACAGGAAAGCAGATTTTAGGAACAGGTTCAAGTCATAGGGTATGAAGTTAAGACCTTCCAGCAACCTCCTGGCTCAGCTCTGTTTCTCAGATAGACCAAGACTGAGATTAGGGGTGCTTGTCAGTGCACCTGCATGTGAGTATGTCTGTGCAATATGCCAATGTGCATTAGCATGTTTGCAGAAATGTGTGCATTGTGCACAAGCAACCTTCTGGCAATGACCCTTGTTCTGTACAGGCACACATCTTCTGATGACAACTACACATTTACACTAAAAGAAAATAGATGCCAACCCGGATCAACCGACACTAAGCCTCCAAAATACAGTAGGTTGTCCAGAAAATGCCACTCAGGCTTAACTCTAAATCACTAGGTGAAACAAGCCACCCCAGTGCAGTCCAATGACCAATACATAAAGACAAAAAAAAAAAAATGAAGGGGGAAAGGGGAAAAAACCCCATCTGAAAAAAGCGGTCATGGGAACACAATTAATGAAAACGTATGAAAATATGTTTATTTATAGTGGACAGGCAATACAAAAACACATGGGATCATGGAATGGACTTTAACCAAAATGTGAAACCAATTTAAAAGACAACGTTGTCTAGGACAGGGAGGGGAATTGCAGTTGCTCAAACATCTCCACACATACACCAGACACACTAATTCACAGGTGACCACATGACAGTCCCATGGAACAAATCAGTGCTATCCAGGTGGTTGGATGTAGCGGAGCTGGAGAAGGTAGGAAGTGAAAAAGGTGCAACAAGTCACTGAAGTGGTGATGCTTGGAACTATGAGACGGGGATTGTGGAGGCCCTCTGGAGTAGGAAATAGAGTGCCTGAAGGACCTTCCAGCTTCAGGGAGAAAGAGCATGGATTTAAAGCCTGGGCTGAGAAAGAGCCTGTCTGAACCCTGGAGGGTGAGTTCATAACATAAATGGGGACATTTATCAATTGTCGCAAGTAATGCCAAACAGGAGCAGAGGGATAGGCCGTGTGATAGATTTAGTAAAGGAAAAGTACAGTTTGGTTGTAATACTCCTGTTGATCACATAAGTGTAGATTGTTTTACACTCCTGTTAACCATTTTCCGCTGAGAACGGGCTTAAGCCGGGGCAGAGAAGAGCCAGAGACTGACATCCACCAGCTCTCTGCTCAGGTTGCACTGAGAACTGAGTGATCGGCTGTTTGATTACTCGGTTCTCAGCCTTAGAGCCAGCGGGTGACAGATGCAACATCTACCTAGGTAAGTATGATTCATAAATACAATTCCCACACTTCTCTTTTAATTACCTGACATCTCCTCTTTCCTCCTCTCTGACCCACATGACAATTAGGCCTCATTCACATGGAGCATATGCGTCCGTGCCCAGTGTGATGGCCGTGGACTGCGTGGGGATACTTGGTGTTCTGTGCATCCTTGTGCAGGCAGTTTAGTCAAAGTCAATTGGGATGCAGCAGCTGCATGGATATAATCGAATGTCAAAATTTAATACGAATACAGGAATGGATGCATGTATCCAAAAGCACAGTGTCTGCATTCGGATCTGTGCACCCACCTCTATAGGTGAAGCTCTCTGGTGGATGCAGATGCAGCAAAAAGGGGCTCAGCATACAGGACCTGTCTCAGCGATTGTCTGAATGAGCTTCAGGCTCAGTTCACACTACAGTGACTTGGGATCCGACTTGTGTCGCCCCAAGTCGATTGACATAAGAAATCCCATTGAAGTGAATGAAAGCCATCTTAATGTACCTTACTAAAGTCGCTCCGACTTCAAAAAAGGTTCGGTTCCTGTACTACTTCAAGGTGACTTCTATCCAACTTGTGCCCATAGAATTCAATGGAAGTCACCTCCAAGTTGGATCCCAATCTATATTGAAGCGACTTTACAGGAAAAAGAAAATAATTTACACAGGTGCTTCACACAAATTACCCAGGCAACCCCCTCCCTCCCTTCTCTGATTGGCCACAGGCAAAGTCGCCTATCATGGAGGTCGATTTAAGTCGCGTTGTAAGTCGCCCAAAGTCACGTTGCAGTCGTATTCAAATTGCCTAGCAAAGTCACGCCTGAAGTCGGATCGCCCCTGTGTGAACTGGCTCTTAGGGGAATTTATCAAAACGAGAGCAGACAGAATTTGGAACAGCTGTGCATGGCAACCAATCAGCTCATAGCTTTCATTTTTAAAGCGGAACAAGCTGAAGATAAAAGCTGATTGGTTGCCATGCACAGCTGTTCCAAATCCTGACTGCACCAGCTTTGATAAATTCCTCTCACTGTGTTTTTTTACATTTCTTACCCCTGACTACTGCATTCTAAGGACAGCACATTCTTTGTTAAAGTGGTTGTAAATGCACACAATTTTTTATCTTCTTGCCTTTTTAAACCTTCTGTGTGCAGCAACCCCCCCCCCCCTCAGTCCCACCTAATTCTTACCTGAGCCACCTGTTGGTCCAGCGATGTCCATGAGAGCCTTGGCTGTCTGTGGACTCACACTCCTGACTAGCTTTTGGTAGCAGCAGGAGCCATTGGCTCACACTGCTGTCTATCACAGCCAGTGAGACAATCAGAAGACAGAAAGAATGGAATTGAGCCATGGCTCTGTGTGTGAATGGACACACAGAGCCATGGCTCGGGAGCATGCCTGCTTGGGTGCCCCCATAGCAAGCTGCTTGCTGTTGGGGCATCCAAAAAGAGGGAGGGGTCAGGGGTGCTGGGACCCAAGAAGAGGAGGATCCAAGCTGCTCTGTGCAAAACCACACAGAGCAGGTAAGTATAACATGCTTATTATTAAGAAAAAAAAACAAAAAACAAGACTTTAATATCACAAATAAAGTGCCAATGTTGGTGAAAAATTTCCAGTGCTGGAAAATAAAGTTCTTAAGGTGTATAAATAGCAAAAAAGATCTTCTATTTAAATCTTCCACCTCAATTCCCCACGTGCAGGAAGAAAATTACAATTGGAGGCTCACCAGAATTGGGAGTATAAAACACCTTTTTATACATCCATTAGGACCTCGGCATTAGACCATCACAAAAAGACCGCGTGACTCCAACCCAGTCAGCTCAGCAGGGGGGATCAAACCAGCCTGTGCATAATCTCAAATGCATCCAGAGGGTTCCTTTGCTAAAGTGCTTCCAGACCGATCGAGATACCAGCGGCAGGGACGGAGAGAGGAGAGGAGCCGATGTACTGACGTACTGCTGTCTGGTAACGCGTGTACAGTCTGTACACCGATGTTCGTTTAAACTGTTTTAGATGTAAGCGCAATATTTGTTTTAATAAATTATCCCATTTTAAAAGTGATACACTATGTGGGGTTTTTTTCTTGTTTGATCTCTTCCCCTTATGGTAATCTGAGTAAGAGCTGTTGGAGGTGGTCAGCTGGAAGCACTTTAGCAAAGGAACCCTCTGGATGCGTTTGAGATTATGCACAGGCTGGATGTATAAAAAGGCATTTTATACTCCCAATTCTGGTGAGCCTCCAATCGTAATTTTCTTCCTGCACGTGGTGAATTGAGGTGGAAGATTTAAATAGAAGATCTTTTTTGCTATTTATACACCTTAAGAACTTTATTTTCCAGCACTGGAAATTTTTCACCAACAGTGGCACTTTATTTGTGACATTTGTTTAATCTCACAATTTATATAAGCGCTGCTAACACTGGACTATTTATGAGTGTTGATTTTATATGGTTTGATTTGAACAAAGCAGCAGCTGTCATAATATTGTATAACATAATTTTATATAATTTATGTATTTCACTTGCACTACTGAGTTTATACATTGAGTTTATTTATTTAGCGCAGTATTTCATTTATATATTTACAAGACTTTAATATCACTTTAAGGTTAGCTGTGTGTAGTAAAGGATATGCAGTAGAACAGTTTTATTTTATTAAAATGAGTATACTGAGGTTTGTACCGTCTGTTACATACTCGATTGTGGCACAGTCATTAAAGCATATGGCCATTTAAGCCCCTCCCATTATTGATGCAATCTGACCACACCCACAGTTTTGGCATGGTGCCACTATATTGCCATATACCATTTTCCTTGGGGCTGGGTGGTGCAAAAAGTCCAGCCCCGGGTGCCAGATGTGCTAGCTATGCCACTGGGCATAGTTAGAATCTTCATGGCCCCAGTGCAAAAAACCATGAAAGGCCCTGCTGACCCCATTCTGCAGCTCTTGCCATCGGTCCTGGGGCCCTTGCCACTGGTTCCAGGTCTCATTCCACTTGTCCAGGGTCTCTTTCAATCTATCCTGAGGCCCTATCCATCATTCCCAGGGCCCTTCCCTCTGATCCTGGGGCACTTTCCTCTGAGCCCAGTGCCCTTCCCTTCAAGCCAGGGCCCTTCCCACTGATCCTAGGGCCCTTTACTCCCATTGTGGGACCCTTTATTATAGTCCCACAGCAGGACTGCTTCACATATTCTGCAGTGGGCCCCCTTCCTGCTGTTTTGGGCCCCCCCATGGTGGCGGAACACCAGCATCTGGTCGTAAATGCGACCTTTGCTACCCTGGTAGTTCTGCTACTGACATGGGAACACCACAATCCCAGTCAATAAATTACATGGAGACACCATGACCCCAATCAAATGACATGGGGACACCATGAACCCAGTCAATAAATGACATGGGGACACCATGATCCCAATCAATAAATTACATGGGGACACCATGATCCTAATCAATAAATGACACGGGGACACCATGATTCTAATCAATAAAGAACATGGGGACACCATGATCCCAATTAATAAATGACATGAGGACAGCACAATCCCAATCATTAAATAACATGGGGACACCACACTTCCAATCAATAAATGACATAGGGACACCATGCTCCCGATCCCCTGAACTCTGTCATGCACACACTATTGGCAGTGATGCCCCATCCTCTGCAATGCTAGTCACCTGGTCCTGCGCCTCTGTTCTGTCCTTGCCTGTTCTATGACAACCTGCAGCCAGTGTCACCAGGATCGGATGAGCCCTCCACATGTCCTGGCTCAGCAGGCAGGATAGCACCCCTCCCACTTCTTCATCTCGGATAGCAACAAGTCCCTGACAGGCAGTTAGGCAGGTCCTGCAGAGCCCTCACTCTATCCCTGGGCTGTGTGTCCGCAACACCACTGCAGAACTATTGCAATAGTAGTGCGGAGTGGAGGGTAAACCAGCTTTGACTTCCGCCAACTTCAGCACAGGGGTTAGCCTGGGACAGCTGGTCAAACCCAGAAAAACTGATCAAGCAGTTAGTGAGTGGCAGCAGCCAGCCTTCTGCAGACACAAGGCCATCATGGGGTTCCCCCACATCAGCAGGTTGCAAATGCAAACGCCCCAGTAGTTCCTCCACTGACACAGTGGTTTAACCATATAAATGCCATCTAGTTATGATTTAGATTTACTTTATTTACTGTCTTGCACTTGAAAATGCACATACTGTACAGTATGAGCACAAAGAGCAAAATGTATCTTGCAAAATAACTTTCAGCTGTGTAAGTGGCTTTTGTGCTAGTAAACACTCAAACATTTAACACCAGTTTTATCTTGTGTAGGGGTGTAGGAATCACACTCTGTGCAATTATCTATGTTTATGATTTATGGCTGAATAGATTTTTCAGAACTCTGAATTACGACCTTGATCTGGACATAGCAAAATCCTGCTGGGAAGAAGTAAAAAGCTCCCTGATGACCCAAAATACCTGTCTTTATATAAACCATGTATTATAAAGCCTTGGTTTCTATGGCAGCCCGTTTGTGATGTCACCTCCTAATATGTCCTAGCCCCTGACCACATGTGATCAAAGTATTAAAGAAGACCTTGATAACATTTATTAAATAAAAAAACTTCCTTTAATAATGTCTACAGTCTAAACTTAAGTTAGCAAGTGGGAAAAATCCAAAATCATTTTTAATGGGGTATTTATGACCTGCAAAAATGTGTATAATGTTTCCAGTAAAGCAGGGTAAACAGAACAGCTGAAGCAAGTTAAGTAATCTGTAACATCCAGATTTCGATTTGTTGTCAAATCAGGGAAAGAGAAATTTTGATAGGTGGCTATATGTTCCTGTACTTTACAATTTGTTCTTTGCCTAGCAGAACAAGCCAATGTTATTTGTCTTTTAGGCGCCCTCCTATTAAAATACATTTTATTCTTTACCGCATGTGAAAAAGGAAAAAAGTGTTTCTACTAAAATGATAACTAAACAAAGAAAACTAGCAGCTACAGTATCTCACGAAAGTGAGTGCACCCCTTACATTTTTGTAAATATTTTATTATATCGTTTCATGTGACAACACTGAAGAAATGACACTTTGCTACAATGTAAAGTAGTGAGTGTACAGCTTGTATAACAGTGTACATTTGCTGTCCCCTCAAAATAACTCAACACACAGCCATTAATGTCTAAAACGCTGGCAACAGAAATGAGTACACCCCTAAGTGAAAATGTCTAAATTGTGCCCAATTAGCCATTTTCCCTCCCGATGTCATGTGACTCATTAGTGTTACAAGGTCTCAGGTGTGAATGGGGAGCAGGTGTGTTAAATTTGGTGTTATCACTCTCACTCTCTCTTACTGGTCACTGGAAGTTCAACATGGCACCTCATGGCAAAGAACTCTCTGCGGAACTGTAAAAAAGAATTGTTGCTGTACATAAAGATGGCCTAGGCTATAAGAAGATTGCCAAGACTCTGAAACTGAGCTGCAGCATCGTGGCCAAGACCATACAGCAGTTTAACAGGACAGGTTACACTCAGAACAGGCCTCGCCATGGTTGACCAAAGAAGTTGAGTGCACATGCTCCGTGTCATATCCAGTGATTGTCTTTGGGAAATAGACATATGAGTGCTGCCAGCATTGCTGCAGAGGTTGAAGGGGTGGGGGGGTCAGCCTGTCAGTGTTCAGGCCATACACCGCACACTGCATCAAATTGGTCTGCATGGCTGTCGTCCCAGAAGGAAGCCTCTTCTCAAGATGATGCACAAGAAAGCCTTCAAACAGTTTGCTGAAGACAAGCAGACTAAGGACATGGATTACTGGAACCATGTCCTGTGGTCTGATGAGATCAAGATAAACTTATTTGGTTCAGATTGTGTCAAGCGTGTGTGGCGGCAACCAGGTGAGGAGTACAAAGACAAGTGTGTCTTGCCTACAATCAAGAATGGTGGTTGGGAGTGTCATGCTCTAGGACTGCATGAGTGCTGCCAGCACTGGTGAGCTATAGTTCATTGAGGGAACCATGCATGCCAACATGTACAGTGACATACTGAAGCAGAGCATGATTCCTTCCCTTCGAAGACTGGGCCACAGGGCAGTATTCCAACATGATAACGACCCCAAACACACCTCCAAGATGACCACTGCTTTGCTAAAGAAGCTGAGGGTAAAGGTGACGGACTGGCCAAGCAGGTCTCCAGACCTAAACCCTATTGAGCATCTGTGGGGCATCCTCAAAGAGAAGGTGGAGGAGTGCAAGGTCTCTAACATCCACCAGCTCCGTGATGTTGTCATGGAGGATTGGAAGAGGACTCCAGTGGCAACCTGTGAAGCTCTGATGAACTCCATGCCCAAGAGGGTTAAGGCAGTGCTGTAAAATAATATTGACACAAAATATTGACAGTTTGGGCCCAATTTGGACATTTTCACTTAGGGGTGTACTCACTTTTGTTGCCAGTGGTTTAGACATTAATGGCTGTGTGTTGAGTTATTTTTAGGGGACAGCAAATTTACACTGTTATCAAAGCTGTACACTCACTGCTTTACATTGTAGCAAAGTGTCATTTTTTCAGTGTTGTCACATGAAAAGATATAATAACATTTTTACAAAAATGTGAGGGGTGTACTTACTTTTGTGAGATACTGTATATTACATCATAAATATCAATTGTTTACAATAGGGATCAAAAAGCAATGTTTAATGTCATGATCGATGAAATTTTATAGATTAGAACACACAAAAAAGTGTCTAATTTTTCTCCAAGTGACAGTTAAGGCAAAATCACAAGAATCAGCAGTTCTCCTAATATGTGACTGGAGGAGTGCTCGTTTGTTTGTTTTTTTACCTGTAAAATATTTTTCATGGAGCACACTACAGGGCTAAGTATGATGTACTCTGAAACAAGTGGGTTATGCTGCAATATTCAGAGGATTGGACACTGGCAAACAAACTTACAAAGCTGTAAGGAAACCCTAGTATCCCTAGGATCCCTCCCATTCCTAACATGTCTCGGTTTTGCTAGCAAGCAATTGTACGAGTCGATCTTAAGAACAGAGGCAAGGGACCTGTGCCCTGTAATGTACTCCATACATGTAAGACAAAAATCATTTTTTTTTAATCGTACGTTACAGGACACTGGATGAAGTATTCTACAGTAGATCAGCGGGACATCCAAAATCAGTCCAACTGGGAGGTGGGCCACAGAGCAAACAAAAGGCTAACGGACCCAAAAGAAAAACCATCAAGTTAACAAAGGTAGCTCAACAGAACTGATTGTCTGCCGCCCCAGCCCCACCCCTCCCCCCTATGATATGGCGCTTCCCTGTTAGTAGCCACGGGGGCCTGACGAAGGAGCATGGATGTTCGGAACGCACGCCTAAGACAGCTGCATACCTCCTCTCTCCTCTACCCGGATCCCGGTCTGTGATGCCCCCCCAGCCCATATGAATCCTTGGAGTTCCGGACACCACCGGCGTGGCCAGGACACCAGGACTGCGGGACCAGCACCACCACCAGGCACATCCCGGAGGAGGATCCCATGACTTTATTATCTTGATGCCTATTTACACCTATCTCTTCTAAGTGTAATTTTAATAAAATGCGTTTTTAACTAACTACTGCACTTAGTGGGGCGCCACTTTTCTCTCTTTTTTCTCTCTTTTTTTTCAACAGAACTTTATGAAAAAATGTACAACTAATGCTGGCATCACCTGAGGACTGAACGTCCACCTGGTAAAACTTAAAAGAGTGTGGACAGAAGACCTAGTGGCAATATTGCAAATCTGAGAAAAGTCCATGAAGCTCTAACTGCTCTGGTAGAGTGCAATCTAATATAGAAAGGAAGATCCTTGCCCATGAGGCCCCATAAGCAGGATTGAGGAGATGGCAAATTCACTGAGCAATAGAGGAAAGAGAAGCAGGCTTCCCTTACAGGGACCTTCAGGAATAAGAAAGAGCTGGACTGAAGAAAAATTACTGTAGCTCATAAAAACTGGAATAACTCATACCACATCAGGAAAATCCCCTTCGGATGTGTAGGAGCAAGGCAGAGAAAAAGCATATCACTATTTTGATTAAAGTAAAAGAAGGAACCACTTTGAGAGGAAAAGAGGTTAAGGCCACAACTCAAAAACTTTCCTCGCAGAATTGATAGCAACAAGAAAGGCAACCTAGCAAGTAAGGATAGACAGAGACATAGTTATGAAAAATTTAAAGGGTGTAATTTGAAGGACTGTCAGAACCAGGTTGATATCCCACGTAGTGAAAGTATATAGATGCAGGGCCACCATTAGGGGGGTACAGGCAGTACTGTTGTAAGGGGCCCCAGTGTCTCAAGGGGCCCTTACAACAAAGACTTTAGCGGTCTTTAACATTGGAGTCTATGGGAGGGGGACACCGTTCTTCCAAACCATAGTGGATAAAAACTTGGGTCACATGGAGAGGGCCCCCTGGGCAACAACTGGTACAAGTTTGGGACCTCCAGCATCTATGGTTAGGTCGTACCAGGTCCCCAAAGTGACCAGACATTGGTCAGCAATTGTCGGATGAATTTGGGACCTAACATTGGAGTTTATGGGAGGGGCAACCAGTTTGGGGACACCGTTCTCCAGAACCATAGCCCATAAAAATACCAAACTTGGGTCACATGGAGAGGACCCCCTGGACAACAACTGGTCCAAGTTTCAACACCTATGGTTCGGCACGAGGTCTTATTGCAAGCATCGGGTGAGGCTGTGCTGCCTATGCACTGTTTTTTTTTCACTGGAGTCTAGGGACACCAGTGCCAGCATGGGGAGTGGGGGGGGGAGAGGGGCAGCCAGTACAGATGTAGGGGGCCCCAACAGGACTGCAGGAGGCCCTATAATACTCTATCCCCCCACGGTGTCCCCCTGCGTTCTCCTAGCCCCACACGTTGTCCCCCTGTGTCCTACCCCTCCCACAGTGCCCCTCTCTGATCCCCCCATGGCATCCTTCTTTGTCCCTGTCTGCACAGCGTCTCTCTCTGTCCATGGCATCCCTCTCTGTCCTTGTCGTACTGCGTCCCTCTCTGTCCCCGACATCCCTCTCTGTCCTTGTTGTACAGCGTCCCTCTCTGTTCTTCTTCCATGACAACCCCTAAAAGGCAACTAGGATAGGGGGCTCAGGCCAGTAAGAACTTGTTTACATTTGTAGTTTGGGGGAGGTAAAATCTCCATATATGAGCCCTGTTTTTTACCACCCTGCATCTGCACCCCACTACACATGTTGCAACAGGAATTGTACATCCTGTCTCACTTAAAGGAAATATATCAACCTTGTGCAATGACCAAGGGGCTAATGCAGGCAGTCAGGAGGCATTTTTATCACCTTTCACCACCTGCTTTAACCCCTTGGGTCCCACACTAGAATGCATTGCACACAGTTGCAGCATGTTTGCAGAGTGGCCCCATTCACTTGAATGGGTCTTGCTTGGCAGGCTACACCTGGTAAGTGTGACAGGGTATATAATTCTTACTGTGGCTGCAATATGTGTACACCCCTAGCCAGTGGGTGGATTTAGTGGGATGGCCAGTGGGTGGATGTGATGGGATGGCCAGTGGGCGGGCCCTGGGGAATGTTGGTGGTCAGACAGGGCGGCCCAGGTCTAAAGCTGTGTAATTGGCCCCAAAATGTCTGATGGCTGCCCTGTAGATGGGAACACTGTACAGGTATGTGACACTCTGTACAAAGGCCTTTACTTGAAAATGAGTGGCAAGTGGTCTCTGAAAAAGAATAACCAAGAGCTAAATCCAAACCAGACTGGAGAAAAGACAGGATTTGTCCCACGGAGAACTTCCTGTGCTTGAATTTCCCTGCCTTGCATTAAGAGAAATATGCTTTTCAAGTGTGACAATAGATTTTGTGAAAAGTTGAATTCCTAGCTTTTTTCCTCTATGTCAAGCATACAGAAATGACTGAATCTGACAGGCCCCTGTGCTTCAGGACCTGGGCATCAACAGTCCAGCCATTAAAGGCAGCAACCGATAAGCAGGGTGGCAAACTGGTGTTTGGGGCAGAAGATCAGAATGATCCCACAGAGACCATGCTAGGAACCTAATAAGGTATGAATACCACAATAGTTCTGAAGGCAAAATGGGGTACAACCTGGTACTAGTAAAGTGTTCCTAAAACAGTAGTAAGTGTATATGTATATATATATTTATATATATATTGTGGGCGATCAGCTCGTGGGGATCACTTTTGAGAGGAAAAGATTCAGGATGGATGTCAATTTCTTGCGGCTTTCCAGGTTTATTATTACAGGTTTGCAAGCTCAAAACACATAAAAATAACAGAAAACAAAACCTTGCCGTCTGGTGCTAAACTAAACAATCAGGTTCCTCTCTATACAGTGGGGCTGTCCCCGACACCCACAAAACATAAGCACAGTGCAAATCTTTGTCTTTGAGTCCAATATTATCACACAGAGCTCATCCAGCTTTCTCCCTCTGAGATCCAAGATAGAGCTCTCCTCTACTCTCTCCCTGATCATTAAATGCAGGTGGAGAGGGGTTTAAGTGGACCAGGAAGTCCAGGCCAGAACCAGTTCTGCCCCGGTGGCAGGCAAAACCCGGGTCGGGCTCTAGCTAGTCACCTCAAAACGATGGCATGCGAAGCGACAAGTATCACCCGCCCATTGTGGTGCCTCGCATAACGTCACATAATATGTATATATATATATATATAGATAGATAGATATATAATACCTCACAAAAGTGAGTGCACCCCTCACATTTTTGTAAATATTTTATTATATCTTTTCATGTGACAACACTGAAGAAATGACTCTTTGCTAGAATGTAAAGTAGTGAGTGTACAGCTTGTATAACAGTGTAGTGATGAAATGTAAGATCGTTTCTCAGTAAAGAAGTCACAACAGTGTACTTTTCTATAT